>SRPV01000003.1:0-134734 GCA_018360135.1 Claviceps sorghi | reverse complement strand
GACCCTTAGCCCCTGCCTTATAGGGACCCTTATAGGGACCCTTAGGGGGCTTTTCTTAGCTATTACTAGTGCTTATAAGCGGCCCTAGGCTGCGCATAGCGCCTATAGAATTAATTCTTTTATTTATAGCTTATAGCTATAAGCGCCCTATATTTCTTGCCTTTTCCCTTCTAATTATACCTTATAGCAGCTAGTATATACCTAATTAGGAACTTAATAGTTTATTAGCCTTAGTAAAACTTTAAAATTGATTTTTATAGTAACTAAGTAAATAATTAAAATTTAGCTTAAAGATTTAAGCTACTTACCTTAAGGGCTATATAATAAGCTACCCTAGGGTGTACGTTATAGCTAATTTATATAATAACTAAGGGGTTATAAAAGAATTTATAACTAGTATTTTTATTGCTTAAAAAAGGGAATTCTTTTATATAATTAGTTAATTTTTTTAATTTTTAAAGTTATACACTAATTTTTACTAAGTTAATATTTAGGGAGTATATTAGTAGCTTATTTATATAGCTATAAGTTTATTTTTTTATTTTTCTATATAAATAAATTTTATAAAAAATAAAAAGTAGCTTATAAGCCCCTTTTTATAAAGCTAAGTCTCTAATAGGCTTAAAGGGTATATAAAGGAGAAGATATTCCCTCTTATTAGCTGCCTATAACTATATAGACTATTAATCTAAGCCTACCACCTATAATATTAAATAATTAAATATAAATCTAAGAAAATTCTACTACTTTTTATAAGCTAGAATTTAGCGTATTTTATATGCTAAAAGTTATATATTAAGCTTTTAATATTAGTTTTAAGACCTATAGCTTTAGCTGTAGCGCTACAGAGACCTTCTGGCTTTTAGCTTACTAAGCCTCACTACCTTAGTAATTTAGAGGGCAAAAGCCTCTATAAACCCCTTATTTCTAATAATCCTATTTATATTTATAATGTAATGTAGAAATAGTGTTAGTAAGCTAAGAATATAAAAATTAATAGTGCTAAAAACTATTAGCACTTAAAGGATACTTAAGGATTTTACTAATTCTATACTAAAGTTAATAGTATATTAATTTATAGCTTTAATCTTTAGGTAAGGTATTAACTTTATTAATACCTTTACTTAGTTAAAACTAATAATTAAAATGCCTATAGTATTAGTATTAAGTATAATTCCTTAGAATACCTTATTACTATATCTTTCTTTTAATATAAAGTACTAAGAGTTAAAGTTATTAGTATAGTTATA
The DNA here is from genome assembly GCA_018360135.1 of Claviceps sorghi. Classification (NCBI taxonomy): domain Eukaryota; kingdom Fungi; phylum Ascomycota; class Sordariomycetes; order Hypocreales; family Clavicipitaceae; genus Claviceps; species Claviceps sorghi. The sequence continues at coordinate 133,484 of SRPV01000003.1, read as the reverse complement.
GGGGTTATCTTTTAATAGAATATATTTAAAAGTGTTGTTCTTAAGTATCTTTAAAAGTTAAAATCCTTTAGAAGTTAGGGTTTATAGTATATATTATTATTATTATTATTAAATTACACTAGATAGCTCTAGGAGCTATTTTCTAGTACCTTTGCTTATTTAAATACATAGGAAAAACCCTAGGGTAGGGAGGAAAACCTATGTACTACTGTGTGTCTTTCTAAGGTTAGGGCCCCTTATAGTATATATATTAGTAGCCTTAAAGCTAGCTTTATATTTATAATAAGGGTTATAGTAAAAAATTATATAAAGGTTAGCTTTAAAAGCTTTTATTACTCTTCTTTTATAGTAAAGAAGGTATTAATAACTTATTAAGCTAAGTAGTCCCCCTTATTATTTTCTTTTAATTCTTTATTACTATATTTCTTTAAGGTACCTTTAAAAGCTTATAAAAAGGTATTATAGCTACTTTATATAAGTAGTGTTTTATAGTTCTTACTTTTCTACTACTTTTTTTTTACTTTTTACTACTTATACTTAAGGTAGTTAGTTAATTAATAGCTTTATTTATTATAAATAAAGCACTTATAAAGAAAATATAACTTTCCTTACTTTTATATAGAAAAATAGAATTTATTTACTTAGCTATAGTAGTAGTTTATAAAGTAAGCCTTATTATAATTACTTAAATTACCTATTTCTATAATTTATTACTATAAGTTAATAGTTTTATTAACCCTTAAGTACTTTTTAAAGTCTTTAAGCACTTTTTTAAAGGTTAATATATAAAAAAGAATTACTAATTTATACTTAAGAACGCTACTAATAGCTATAATTAGCTAACTTTAAAGCTTTATATTAACTATATTTAGTAAAAAAAAGCTATAGTAAATTTTCTTAAGTTTAATAATAAGAAGCTTAAAGTATTATAACTTAGTTTTATTAAGGTTATTAATAATAATTTTATTAAAAGTAAGTTTATTCTATTTAATTTAATAAAATTACTAATTACTTTTTATTTTAAAGTAATTTTTTATATAAGTTATAAGCTTATAAAATAATAAAAATCTACTTAAGAGTATATTAAAATAAAAGGTAAGGGTATTTTTTATAAGTATTATTAAGAAAGCTTAAGGCTAAACCTTTTATATAATATTACTTTTTATATAAATATTAATAAAGATATTAACCTTTAAAATAAAAAAGTTATATATTTTACTACTATATTTATCTTCCTTAGTATATCTTTTAGTAAAGTCTTTTAAAATTTAATAAATTTACTTATTTATAAGATTATTAAAAGTAGGTATTTATAAGTTTCTTTATAAGTTTTATTTCTTTTATTAGCTATTAAGGTACTAACTTTACTAGCTTTTAATAAGTTTTAGCTATTCTTTAGGTTATTTAAAATAATATACTTAACTTTATAGTTTAAAAAGTCTTTAAAAGCTTTCTTTTAGTAAAAAGAAAGCTAATAGAAATCTTTTAGCTTATAAAGTATAAAAAGAGAGCTTTTATATATATTATATAGCTATATAGGGTTTTTATATATTTTATAAGCTAATAGAAAGGTTTTATATACTTTACTTTTTTAAAGAGGGATTTTATATACTTTATATAAGGGAAAATAATAGATTAAGGAATCTTCAGTTAATTTCTTTATTAATAAGCTTTTTTAACTTAAAAAGTAACTTAATAACTTTAGCTTATATACTTTTATTAAGCTTAACTCCTTAGTTTTAAAGAATATCTTTTAAAGCTTTTTAAATTAAAGTATTAATTTTTTTAAAGTTAAGGAATTTTTAATCTTTAAAATCCTTTTAAAAGTTATAAATTATTTACCTAAGGCTTTAATTCTTATTATAGTAAAGCTAAATATAGTATATAAATATATTATTAAGCTTAATAAAAAAAGTAGTATAAAGGTTAATTAAGTTATTTTAAGTATACTTTTAGTTTAGTAAAATTATATTATAAAAGCTTTTAATAATATTAAGTATAGTATTAAGGTATAGGTATTTTAATTCTATTATTAAGCTAAAATTAAGGTTCTTTTAGTTTTACTTTTATAATATCTTTTAAAAAGAGTCTTTCTTTTATAGTTATACTATAGTATTATATTTATTAACTAACTTAGTTAAGAAAAAACTTAGTTTTTTACTTTAAAGATTAAAAAGTAAGAAATTAAGGGTTTTTATTATAATAAATAATAAAAATAAAGGTCTTTTTATATAATAATTAATAGTAGTATTTAAGTTTATAAAAGTTATTATTATAAAAAGAGTCCTTTTTTCTTATTAATAAAAAATAGTTATATAAGTAAAATCTAACCTTAAAAGGTCTTTTAAAAGCTATCTCTTTAAATAATCTTATAAATCTATAGTTTTATAACTATTAATTAATATTAGTTTAGTTAATATTATATATAATAAAGAGAGATAATAAAAAAGGGTTTAATTTAGCTTATTTATAAAGGTTCTAAGCTAGCTTAAAAGGTTAGAAAAGGTAGGAAAAGTAATAGTATTATTAGCTTACTTTTCCCCTTAAGTGTAGCTTTATATTTATAAGAATACACTTAATAAGAGCGCTACTCTCACTCCTATTAATCCACCTAAGCTACACTAAGGTTCTCCTGTAAGGGGGCAATTCCCACAAATACTATAAAAGATTATTATCTTTAGTATATTTATATTATTTCCTAAGGGAGGTATAAAGGGCTTATAATAAAAAGCACTATAAGTTAAGGAGTTATAAATTAGAAAGGTAAGGGATATTATAATAATATCTCTTATATTAGTTTACTATAGGTATAGTTAGTAAAATAAAGAGGTATTAAGTATATTTTATACCCTTTACTTACTAACTTTAAGATACTACTATAGTAGAACTTAAAAAAAAAAGGTATATAAAAGAAGAAAAGAAGGAAGGTATTAAGGAATAAAAATAAAAAAATAGTAGCTACTATATATATTAATAATAGCTATAGAGATAATACTAAGGATTTTACCTTTTTAATTACTAAAAAAAAGAATAATTTTTAGCTTATAGTAAATCTTAAAAAAAAAGGTAAAATAACTAATAAAGGCAAGCCTTTTACTAAGTTTAATTAAAAAAAGGTTAATACCTTATTATTTTATAAAGTTTTTAGATTTATTACTTTTAACTTAAAAAAATATAAAAATTACTACTTTTTTAACTTTTATATAGTTTAAAAGGTAAAAGAAAAAGGTATTAATAAGCCTTATAAAAAATTAAGGCTAGTAATTTAAGAGTATAGTAATAAAGAAAAAGATATAATTCTTATATAATTACTAATAATTTAATAAGCTAGCTAATAACTTATTATAGTATTAGTACTATTACTAGTAAAAGAAGATATTTTTTTATAAATTTAAGATATTATATAAGCTTATATATAGTTTTAAACTACTCTTAATAGGCTAATAATTATAAGGTTACTTTAATAAATTACTTATTTATATTTTACTAATATAATTATAAAAGTAATTAAGCTACTTTATAAAATAGCTAAGGTAAGTACCTATTAGTAAGCAATCTATATAAAGTATTATTAAAAAAAGCTTATAATAATAACCTTAAGCTATAATTTATACTTATTAATTACTTTAAAAAAGAACTTAAACTTTAGTATTATTAAAATATAAACTAATAATACTTTTAGCCTTAGTAATACTATATTTTTTAAGAAAAAAAAAGCTAAGTTAAAAAATACTAAATTTACTATAAAACTAAAGTAAAGGCTAATATTTAAAGAACCCCTTATCTTTAATAGCTATATTCTTTTATAATATAAAGATAAAAGTATAAAAGTTAAGTAAAAAAGCTAAAGTAATAAGTTTATAATAGTTAAAACTAATAAGCTAAGTATAAAGGCAGAATATATAAGATAATAAGCTTATAAAGTATATATTTTAATAATCTACTAACTTAAAGCTACTTTTAACCTTTTAGTTATAGTATAAGTTTAAAACCCTAACTAAACTAATATAAATAAGCTTAATAAAAGAATTTAATAGTAAATTAATAATTTTAAATAAGGAATTTAATATATTTTACTTAAGCTTTAATTAGCAGCTTTATATATTTTTATTAATAGTTCTTTTATAAATAATAAAGACTTAAGCTTATAAATTAGCTTTATAATGTAATGGATTTGAGCTGGTGGCTCGGATCCTTATTAGAGCTAGATAGGACCTACCTAGGACCCCTAGGGCAAGCCTTACTCTTATATAAATATATAAGACGCATATATAAAGTATATAGATAAAAGCTTTCCTTTTCTCCTTATAGTTAATAATAACTTTATTAATATTAGATTATAGTTACTATTTAGGCTAGTTTATAACAATTATTAACTATTAAGATATTATAAATAGCAATAATATAGCGGTATATAATAGATATATAGGATAAGATTATGTTTTATTTTAGTAACTTATAGAAGGTAGCCTTTCTCTATAATAGAGTTATATAGCTTATAGCTTAGCTTTCTAAATTAAGCTATATAGCTATTTTAGTAAATTTTATAAAGCTTAATATAATTTAAGAAGTGTTTATAGTAGCCTTAGTTATTTAGTAATAGGACTAATTAAAGTAAAAGCCTCTTTTTATAAAGGCCTTATATAATAATAATAGGGCCTCTTTTTAAGCTTAAAAAGCCTTTATTACTTATAAGTTAGAAGCTAATAGCAATTTTATTAGCTTTAACTATAATAAGTAGTACTTTATTTACTAATCCCTTAGGCTTAAGGTTTAAGCCTATATTATACCCTTTTTTAAATTAAATTATAATTATATATATAACTTAGAGCACTTTCTTAGTTATCTTAATAATATATTTTTAAACCCTTATAAGGTAAAATAAGTAGTTACTAAGCTTAACTAATTAGAATAATAGCTAAATAAGCGCTTTTTTAATTTTTTTATTTATTTTAAGTAAAAGTTAGCTTTAATAGAAAGTATTAGCTAAGATAATATTATTAAGCTAACTAAGCTTTATACTACCCTTAATAAGAGTATATATAACTATTATATAAGCTATAATATTCCCTACTTAGATTATAAGGTAGTAGTTAATTACTATAATAGTATTACTCTTAATATTAACTTTTATTATATTAAGAAGTGTGTTTATACTTAGTATTATATCTTAATAGCTATAGCTAAGAATAATAATAGTAATATAGCTATAATAAAAGTTAATACTATACACTTCTTAAGCCTTAGTAGGAATTAGCTATTTTTTAAAAAAGGTATAAAGGGATTTAAAATAGTAGCTTTTATTAAGAAAGTTTAAGCTACTTAAATTTTTTAAAAGGTTATATAATAGTATAAGGTAGTATAGTAGTATTTATATTATAATAGTAATAACTATTATATTAAAGAATACCTTTAGTATTTAGCTTATCTACTTATTAAAGGAATAAAAGTATATATTATAATAACTTTTAGTAAGGATATAAGTAATAATTATAATAATTTTAGCTTAAAAAAAGATAGTTCTATTATATAAGTCTTAGTAATAAAATAATAAATAATAGCTATAGCCTATATTACTCTCTTTTAAGTAGTAGTATAAATATTTATAAAGAAATTAAAAATTAAATAAAGAAATCTCTATTTCATTTTTCTTTTTTTTATAATAGTTTAAAGTTTATTATAATTTAAGTAAATAGTAGTTATAATAGTTATACTATTATAAGTAGGAAAATAGTTTAAAGCCTTAGCTTAAAATATATTACCTTAACCTATTTATAGGTCTTAACTACTACTATAAAGATAACTTACTAAAGGTATATTAGCTTCTTTTAGTATTTATATATTATATACCTTATACACTTTATAGCTAACCTTAATAGTTAATCTTTTTCTATAGTAGCCTATATAATCCTTAGGCTCTTTTATAATAATATACTTAAAGCCTTTTAAATAACTTATAATAATATTACTCTTTATACTATAAGGTGCTTTCTTATAGTCTACTTTTAAAAAAATCTATAGATTTATACTATAAATATATATAAGGTAACGCAGGTTCGATTCCTGCACGGGGCACGGATTTTTCCTATATTTAAGTGGGGGGGGTCCGGCTTAGATATAGGCTTAATAAAGTCCGGACTCTAATTAGCTAATATAGTGGAAGCATATTAGCTAATTAGTGCTTAGTAAGCAGGAAAAGTGGGGTTGGGCCCCCTATTATCCTTGCTTACTAAGCAATGCGGATTAGCTACTACTGCGCTATAAATAGGCAAATTACCCCCTAGCTATTGGGTTATATAGCTGGTTGCAGCTATAATATGCTAGGGTTAGGGTTAATTAATTAGAAGGTTGTTAAGCAGGGTATAAAGGGATTACATAAGGAAGATATAGGGTAAATATAATGTGTACTAGTTAGCTATAGTTAAGAATGGGTTTATAAGCAGTTAAACTATATATAAAATTAGCTAAGTTTTTATTCTATTAGGCAACTACTAATTAGTAAGCAATTACTAAATTAGTAACTTAATAAGGTTTCCTAGCTAATTAGGAAATAAGAAAGCAGAGGTACTAGATACAGCTAAGCATAAATTGCTAAGGTCGGCTAGCGTATACAACAATACAATATATAAGGTAACTTACCTTATAATTATAGTTATAGAATTTATATATACTAGCTTTGCTTACTATATCTTAAAGTTAAGTAACATAACTAGTATTATAGTAATAAGTTTATAGAAGATTAATACTATTCTTACCTTTATTATAAACGCTTTAGCTTCTAAGAAAAATAATAATTTATTATACCTTTTTACTAAACTAGCTAACTTTAAGGACTTATTTTAGTATAAAAACGCTAGCACTTTACCTCTATATAAGGGCTTAATAGACTATTATATTTATTTATAATATAATCTAAATAGTAGTGTATTAAACCTCTTTTAGGCACCCTTATATAATATATTATATAATTAACTCTTAGAAATTTAAAAGTAAATTATAAACTTAATAAATAAGGGATAGATTTAAGCCTTATCTTTATTAATAATAGCGCTTATTTTATTAGTTAAAAAGGTAGAAAAAGGGTAGTAGTTTTATATTAATTATAGAGCTTTAAATAAAATTATAAATTAAGATTAATACCTTTTATTATTTATTAAAAAGACTTTATAGTCTTTAGTAAAAGCTTATTAGTTTATAAAGCTAAATATTTATATTACTTTCTATTACTTATATATTACTAAAGGAGATAAGCACTTAATAGTATTTTATATATAGTTTAGCCTATTTAAGTAGCTAATATACCTATTTAGGCTAGCTAACGCCCTTATAATATTTTAATACTATATTAATAAGGCTTTAAGTAATATATTAAAAGTTTATACTACTACTTATCTTAATAATATTCTAATTTATATAAATAGTTTATAAAAGGAATATATATAATATACCTTAGAGATTCTCTCTTACTTATAATAAGTAAGCTTATACTTTAATATTAATAAGTGTACTTTTAAGGTTATAAAAGTAAAATACTTAGGATCTATTATTTAGGTAGGGTATACTATATACCCTAACTTTACTAAAATAGTAGTAATTTAAGATTAAAAGACCCTTACTTATCTTTAAAAAGTATATAATTTCTTAGGCTTTATAAACTTTTATTAAGAGTTTATTACTAACTTTTTAAATCTTATTAAGCCTTTATTAAACCTTATATAAAAGGGTGTTATATTTATATAGTTCTTTATATATTAAGTAGCTTTTTAACGCTTTAAGAATACTTTCTCTTTAGCTTTTATTTTAGCTTAATAGAACTTTATTTTAAAAACTATTATTAAATATAATATATTTAAAGAGGCTATTAGTAGTTACCTCTCTTAATATAATAAAATAGGAGTTCTATACTTAGTAGCTTACTACTTTATATACCTTATAGCTTTTTAATAAAACTATACTATTTATAATAAGGAACTACTTAATATAATCTCTTACTTAAAGGTATAGTTAGCTAAACTTTATAGTGTTTTTTAGCTATTTATAATCCTTATTAATTATAAAAACTTAGAATACTTTATAAGCCTTAAAGAGATATTAGAAAGATAAGTATATTAAGTAGAAATACTTTTTCTTTTTAACTACTATTTTTACTACTATTTAAGCTTTTAAGTAGTATATTTAAATACTCTTTTTAAATATAAATAAAATAAATTTAAAAGCCTTTTAGTAGCCTATTAGTTACTTATTTTAATATTAGTTATATATATATTAGGGTTAATATTAGCTTAGTTTAGCGCTTTATTAAAGGTAAAATAAACGCTTTTAAAGCTTATTACTAACCCTTAAGGCTATACCTTTTTTACTAATACTTATCTTTAAAGCCTTTAAAACTAAGAAGTTTAAGCTAATTTAAGCTACTAAGTAAAAATTAAGGTATTATAGTTAGGTATATATAAGTTCCCTACTAAAGCTATAACTTAATAGTAAATAGGCAACTATATATTAGATATATATAGCGCTTTATTATTTTAAAGTTGCTTATAAGCTTTATAATATAAATTACTTACTATAACACTTATTTAGTATACCTATAACTCTCTGCTTTTAAGGCACCTTAGTAAGAATATAACGTTTTAAGTGCTTTATTATAGCTACTATTAAGAGGGTATATTAGTAGATATAGCTTAATATATTTAGAATTATTATTATTTTAGTACTTATAAAAGCTAACGCCTTTACTAAGGCCTTCTTTAGCTTATTTTAGCGCTAAATAAGTATTAGTTATAGTTATTAGTAGATTTTATAACTAACCTCCTTATATTTAATAAGGATATGCCTTACTTTCTTATATTTATTATAAATAAGCTTTTAAAATATATTTAGCTTAAGGTAATATTAAGTATAGTAGCTAAAGTATATACTTAATAGTTCCTTAATTACTAATAGCATTTCTATAGTTTCCTTATATTAATTATTTAAAACTATAGCTTAAATTAGGTAAGTAGCTTCTAAGCTATATTATATAATCTTATTAGTATAAAAAGGCTTCTTTTTATATTTTACTATCTTTAAATAAATAGTAGTACTAAGTATATAAACTAAAAGGTTTAGGTAGTATTAAAAGTTATAGTTTCTTTCTCTTAGATAGATTAGCTAATATATCTCCCTATATACTAATTAGTGTTAAATAACTAAACCTTAACTATTACTAGTATAAGCGCTTATATAGCACTTTATAGATTTAATATAAACTTTATTAAGTATTGTATTGTATTATTATATACGCTAGCTGACCTTAGCAATTTATGCTTAGCTATATCTAGAACCTCTGCTTTCTTATTTTCTTAATTAGCTAAGAAACCTTATTAGGTTACTAAGCTAGTAATTACTTATTAGTTAGTAGTTGCCTAATAAAATAAAAACTTAGCTAATTTTATATATAGTTTAACTGCTTATAGACTTATTCTTAACTATAAATAACTAGTATACTTATTATTTACTTTATATTACTTTCTTATAGCTTTCCCTTTAATACTCTACTTAGTAACCTTAAATATAACCCTAACCCTAGTATATTATAGCTATAACTAGCTATATAACCTAATAGCTAAGGGGTAATTTACCTATTTATAGCATAGTAGTAGCTAATCTATATTACTTAGTAAGTAAGAATAATAGAGGGCTTAACCCTACTTTTCCTACTTACTAAGCACTAATTAGCTAATATACACTATATTAGCTAATTAGAGTTTAGACTTTATTAAGCCTATATTTAAGCTAAACCCTCTTAAAGCTACTTAAATATAGGAAAAATCTATACTTTATATAGAAATTAAACCTATAATCTCTTTACTTTTCTTACTTATATAAGAAAAGTGTTTAGGTTTTCCACAACGCTTAACCACTGCGCTATAGGGTACTTTATTAAGTATATATTAGCTTCTATAAGGAGTTATACCTTACTTAAGGGATAGGTAGTATAGTTCTTTAAATACCTTAAGTAAGGTATAGCTTTAGCTTAAGCTATAATTAATTTTACTTAGTAGTAATAATAAGAGTTTTTAAATAAATTACACTATTTAGCTAAATAGTATTAGCTTAAAGATAAAGTTTAGCTTAGTTTTTATAATATTTATATGCTTTACTTAAATAAAAAGCTTAATTAAATAATAGCTAAGTATATTATTTTAAAGGTTTTTACTTCTTTTATAATAAAGCTAAATATTTTAAGTAATATTTACTTTATTTTTTATATAAACTTAATTAAGTATACTATAAATAACCCTCTTCTTTTATAAAAATAATATAACTTTTACTTAAAGCTTATATAACCTTAAAATAATAGTATTAATATACTAAAAGAGTATTAAGTTAAGGCTATTTTTATAGCTAAGAATATAAAAGGTAAAGGTAACTATTATAATATATTAATTAAATAAGTAAGCTATATATAGCTAACTTAAAAATTACTTAAAAATCTTAAGAATATTAATACTTTTACTTAGTTTAAACTATAATAAAAAGATATAAAATATAATAATAGCTTAATAGTAGTATAAAATTTTTCTTCTTTAGTTTTATTTAGTATAATATTTAATAAAGACTTTAACTACCTTAGCCTTTACTCTTACTTTATAAATAATATAATTTATATATATTTTAGTACTATATATCTCTTACTTAATATTTACTTAAATATAAAGGAGAATATATAATATAACCTTTTTTTACCTTTTTTCTTTCTTTTTTTTAATTTATATAGCTTTATAAAGATTTTATATATTTTATTTTACTATTACTTTTTAAGTATATTATTAAATATTAATAATAATAGTAGTAGTAAGCTAAGGGCTTTTTAAGATAGTATTAAAGGTATAGGTAGTAATAGTTAAAGTATAAAAAAAGGTAGTAATAGTAGTAAAGTAAGCTTTTTTTAGGTATAAAATAAGCTAAATATATGTAAGGGTAATAAAGATAATAATAATAGTAATAGTAGTAATAATACTAAGAAGGGTATATTATTAGTAAAAGGTAAAGAAGGATAAGTAGTAGCTTTACGCTTAGCAGCCTTATATATAGCAGCCTTATATATTAGTTTAGTATTAAGCTATGCCTATAGCTAAGTAAAAAGATTATAATATATTAGTAAGTATATTTAAGATAATAATAAAAGAGAAAGCTAAGAAGCAGAATAACTTTAATATATTAGTATTAAGTAGGCTTAAGATAAAGAAAGAGAAGAAGGCTAATAAGTAAAGGGACTTTTATATATTAGTATTAATTACTTTACTTAGTAGCGTACTTAATTAATTTGCTTATTAATATACTTAACCTTAGACTAAAGTGTATATAAAATTTAAGTATTAATAAGTGTAGCTAGTACTATAAGTAGAGTTTATATAGAGCTAAAAGGTAGTTTATTAGTGTATAAATAGGTAGCTATTAAGGTAAAACTAGCTATAAGTTATAAAAAAGGCGCTATTATAGTAGCCTTTTAAGTATCTTTTAATAAGTTAAGAAAGCGCTTATTAAAAGCCTTAAACTTTAGTATAAAAATAGCTTTTTTTTTATAACTATTATTAAAGTATTAAATAAGTATATATAAAATTAAAATAGCCTCTTTTTGCTAAATAGCTATAACTATTTTATATATAAAGTAGTATAAAGTAGGGTTTTTTATAAGTAAAGATAGATTATACTTATATTTATACTTTCTTTTAGTATAAAATAAATAGCTACTTTATATACTTAAAATATATAAAAAATAGCTATTAGTAGCGGTATATACTAAATATAATAAATACTAGTAGTTAAGGTTAATTAGTAAATATTAATATATATAACTTATTCTTTAAGTCCTTTTTTATTTTATATTTACTTATTAAGTAGTATAAGTTAAAAAAGGGAGAGGGATATAAAAGACTATTTATAGAATATATTTTAAAATATAATAAAATTATTAATAACTTATTAATAATATATATTTAGAAGACCTACTTTATAAGTATAAAAGGATAGTAAATAAATATAAAAAGAGAGGTTAAAAAGGTTTTTTTTAAAAAGTAGTAAAAAGATTTTAGGATATAAAGTAAAAAAAGAATAAATAATAAAGAAAATAAGTAAGGTAAGAGATAGTATAAAGTTAAAAAAGAAAGTAATATATAACTAATTTATAGTAAGGTAGGGGATATAGGCTAATTATATAATAGTTATATAAAGGCTAATTAATAGCTATTAATTTAGTAACTTATATTTCTATTTTAAAACTATTTATTTTTTTCTTAAATTATATATAATATAATTATATAATATAACCACACACTCTACGCCCTATACTATATTTATTATTATTATATTATGTTAACTATAATATAAATAGTTAGCTGCTAAGAGTATATAGCTATATATTATATAGTATAGAAAGGGTAGAGAAGGGGGCTATATAATAGATTTAAGCTAGTAGCTTAAATCCTTATTAGAGCTAAATAGGACTTACTTAAGACCCTTAGAGCAAGCCTTACTCTTATATAAGTATATAAGATATATATATAGAGTATATAAATAGGAGCCTTCCTTTTCTCCTTATAGTTAATAATAACTTTATTAACACTAAATCGCAGTCGCTATCTAGGCTAGTCTATAACATATAATAATCTTTAATAATAATAAAAAGAATAGTGCTAATACTAAATTTAAGCTTTATAAAAATATTATTATATATAGCTTAATAAAAAGTAAGAGAGTTATAAGAAGTGCTCTTATATTAAAGCTATATAGAATAGTATAAGGCGCTAATATTATCTATATAATAGGTACTATATTAAATATAATTACTAAGAAGTTGTAAATTCTATAAATACTAATAATTATTTATATAAATTCTTTTTTACTATATAAATGCCTTATAAAGTTAGAAATAATAAAGGAAAAGAGGCTTATAATTAATATTATAGCCTTTTAATAGTTATATAAGTAGTAAGAGATTATAGAAATTTACTAAATTAATAGGAAAGATAATATTATAAACTTAATAATAAAAGTAATACTAAATAAGGCTTTTAAGGGCTTTATTAATATAAATAAGGCTAAAATATAAATAAAAGAATAGGTTAAAAGGGAAGTAGCCTAATAAGTAAAATTAAAGGGGTTAAGTATATATAGTGTTTTTTATAGTTAAAGTAGCTTAGAATTAGTTTAATATAAAGCTAACTAATTAAAGGCTTTTTTATAAAAGTAAATATTTTAAATTTTATTTATTTTTTAAGCTACTTTTTAAATAATTCCTTTTTTTAAAAAAAAGAGAATTTATAAGTATTAAAATTACTCCTTTATAAAAGAACCTTAGTGTAGCTTAAGTAGATTAATAGGAGTAAGAGTAGCGCTTTTATTAAGTATATCTCTATAAATATAGGGCTATACTTAAGGGGAAAAGTAGGCTAATAATACTACCACTTTTCCTGCCTTTTCTAACCTTTTAAGCTAGCTTAAAACCTTTATAAAACAAGCTAAATTAGACCCTTTTTATCACCCTTTTTATTATATATAATACCAGCCAGACTAACAATTACTTTTAAAGTAAAGGTTATTATTTAAGTTTTTTAATATTAACTAAAAAAAATTATAGCTTTTATTAAGCTTATATAATCTTTATATTAATAATATATTATTATTATATTAAAAGAACTTTTTGCGAATTCGCCTGCACTGCAATAGCGCTGCGGAATTAACTCTAAACTGCTTAAAAAGTTAATAAAACGTTTTATTAAGCCTATTTACCCCCCTCCCTAATACTATATTAGTTCTAAAGCATAGGCGTAATAGGTAGTGCAATACTAATAGATATTAACATTAAGAATTATAGCCTCTTATAGAGTTACTACTACCTAAACGTAAGAACTAATAATAATAATAATATAACTACCCCCTAAGTTAATCTTAAGCCTATTATAAGTTAGGATAAGGCATTAATATACTTATATAAGGATTATAATAAGATTGTTAAGCTATTTAATATAGGCTTACTAAAAGGGATTTAGGACTTTTACCTCACCTACTTAAATATAGAAATAATATATACTTACTATAGTACTATTAACACCTTTAGACTAATTATAATAAAGAACCTTAAGGAAACTATTAAAAAGGCTATTAAGAAAGTAATTTAGCCTAGGACTAACTTAAAAACCTTTTAAGCTTCTATTATAGCTTATAGGATAACTACTGCTATTAATATAGCCCCTTTTAGCTAAGGATCTGCCTATTAGCTAGTTACCTTAGTAGTGCTACCTTAGGTATACTATAAAGTCCTTATTAAAGGGCCCTTTATTAATAAGCTCTTTAAGACTAAGTCCCTAAAAAATATTATTACTACTATTAATATAGCTATTAGTACTAAATGCACTATAGCTATAAGGCGCCTTTATAGTAGAGATACTATTATAATATTTAGAGACTTAGCTAAACCTTACTTAATAAGTAAGGACTAAGTTTAATATACATTTAAACTAAATACAACCCTTTAATACTAAGTGTTTAGTATAATTATTAAGGGATTCCCTAACTATCTCTATTAAAACTAATTAAAGGAAGATATTATAAAGGCCCTTACTACTACTAATAGCCTTAGGATAGTTAGGGTTATAACTTAGAAACTATATAGTACCTTTAATAGAGCTCCCTTTATTATAGGTATTAATAAAGTAGATATAGCTAACTGCTTATACTAAGTTAAGGTAGTCTTTAAAGCTAAGATATTTAATATTAAACTATATAATAATATTATTTACTTTAAATAGTACTATAGATGCTATAAATTTAGCTATATTATAGTATACTATAAGGCTACCTTAAGGTATAGCTATTATATAGCTAATTAGTATAAGAAGAGAGAATAATTATACCTAGCCCTTATAAGTAATATTTATAAACACTGCTTTAACTACTTTAGTAAGCACTTAGCTTAGTCTTAACTCTATACTATAGTAAATAAGTAATAAGTATAAGCTAAGGTAGCTTACTTAATAAGGCTATATACTTTTACTATCCTAAATAGTATAGAGTAAAAAGGTTAAACTAAAGTTAAAAGCTATAGCTATTATAAAAGGGTAAGCAGCTTTATAGCTTATAAAGAGTTGCCTTAAAAATAAGTTAAGCGCCTTAAAGGGAGTAGAAACTAAACTATTAAAGCATAACCTTTTTTATTAGCTTTAGTAGTTTAGTAATATAAAGTAATAGATAACTATTTAAGCCTTTAACCTATTTCTACTAAGGGACTAATTAAATATAGTAGCTAACCTATTACCCTTTTATAATAAAGGTATTATATTAAAATATATAAAAGAAGATACACTTAGTGTATATAATACTAAGCGCCTAGTCTAAGACTAATATAGTAGTAATATAAAAACTATATAGTTCTAATTAATTACCCCCTGCCTTAAGCTTAGGCTACTACTAACTTACTATATATAGAGGAAGGATAGCTATATATATATATTAAAAGCATAGCCCTAAATTATAAATAACTTAGTATAGAATAGATTAGTACTTTATTATTTTATAAGATATAGAAATCTACTTTATATACTTCCTTAACTTTAAATATAACTAAACTACGCCCCTATATAAACTTATATTAGCTTCTCTAAGAGACTAAACTATACTTATTAAAGATTTTAACTAATACTACCTACTATAGAATAAGTATAGATATACCTTCTTAAGCTATAATACCCTCCTAATACTTATAACTTAGTAGTAACTTAGGCTTATTACCCCTTAAGGTAAGATAATATAGTAAACCTAAGGCTAATAAAGTAGTATAATTAACTATACTTAAGCTACCTCTAACCTACCTATTAAGTTTATTAGAGGCCTTAACCTAAGTAGGTTTAACTATATCCTATAGCTTATTTATATTAAGATAGGAATGTGTTAATTAAGAAATAAAGACTTTAAGTTTAGCTAAGTATTTATAGATAATAATATAGTATTTAATAAGGCTATATATTAGCTTTACTATAACTGCTTTAAAAAGCTATTAAATACCCTTAAAGAGATTAACTTATTTATAGATTAGTTAATAGGTAAGCTTTAGTAAATTGCTAGAAAATTAACCTTAAGGAACCCCTAAGGCAGGCCTTATTAGTAGCTATAGTAGAATATAAGAGTTAAGAAGGCAGTCTAAAAGATAAAGAGAGCTTAATATTATTAAAAAGCGACTAAAACTAATATAGATTAAAAGACTGCTACTAAAGTAGCTAAAACTTAATCCTAAGTAGTTTATAAGGAGTAATATAGCACTTAGAGATACCTTACTTAGTTAGCAACTATTAAGCGGCCTATTTTATAGAAACTAAAATAATAGGTATGTCTTTATAGCAGCCTTCCCTTTAATACCTAATAGGTACTAACCTTATTTTAAGGTAAGGGTAATATAACCTCCTAAGTATATTTTTATAATAAAAAAGCAGCAGTATTTATAAAATAGTTCTTTCCCCTATCTTACGCCTATACTAATAATATACTAAAAGATTTAAGAGCTTACCTTAATACTACTATATTCTTAAACTTAAAAAAATTTAATAAAAATAAAATTTATATAATTATAAAGCATTTAGCTAGCTAAAAAGCACTTAAATTTAATAAGCTCTTAATAGGGTTCCTTAAGGTATATAGTAAGCTACTAACCTAAATACTAATATACCTACTTAATACTTACTACTAAGTTAAGCACTACTTAGCCCTATTTTAGAAGGTAAAAGTAGTAATACTATAAAAACTAGGAAAGTCCCCCTAAAAGCTTTAATAGGCTAAAGCTTAAAGGCTAATTTTACTTTTAAGTATTATAGGTAAGGTTTTAGAAGCAGTAGTAGCGACTTAAATTACCTATATAGCTAAGGAAGGAGGCGCTCTCTTTAATATATAAATAGGAAATAGGGCTAATAAGTTAATAGAGATAGCACTTAATATCCTTATTAAAGCTATATATATAATATAGTATTATAGCAGGACTATATTGCTCCTTTAGCTAAATATCTTTATAGCCTTTAATACTATATACTACTATTAACTTATATATATAATATTATTTTTAGGCCTCCTTAAGTAGATAGTAGCGTAGACCTAAGCCTTTATAGCTACTAAAATAGCGCATCTTTACTTTAAGAGTAAGGCTACTAACACTATACCTATAACTACTAGGGTTTTATAGGGTTCCCTTATTTTCCCTATATTATTTCTTTTATATATTACCCCCCTTTATACTAAGCTATAGTTAGTTAATTCTATATTAGTTCTAAGGTTCTTAGATAATATAAATATTCTTACTTATAGGCGTATAATAAAGGATAACTAAGCTTAACTTAAGTAAGCTTAAAAGGTTTACTAAAAATAGTTTGCTAAGTTAGGCTTAAAGTTTTATTTATAGAAAAGTAAACTTATTTACTTTACTAAACACTATTAACTAATAATAACCTTAGTTTAACTTAGGAACGCTACTATTTAGCCTATTTAGTCTGCCTACTTTCTTAGGGTATAGGTATATAAGAAGCTTTAATAAAAGGCTTATTAATTTAAAGTTATAAGGAAACTAGCTTAGTAATAACTTACCCTTACTATAGTTTTAGTATTAATATAGGGGTGCTTTATATAGGATATAAGGATTCTTTATATATAGGTTATTTAAAGCTTAGTTATATATAGTATAGGAATGTACTATATTTTAATAGGCTATAGAGGGGTTGCTAAAGGTATAGCTAAAGAGTTTAAAAAAGAGTAACTTTACTATCTTTAGGTTATTATAAGTGCCTATAAGGCTATACCTTAGGCTTTAGTAGAAACTAAAGTAGCTATACTACTTATTAACCTCTACCTTAACTTTTAAATATAATACTTTTATAAATAAATTAAAGTAAATAGTATAGTAAAGAAAATCTAAGGTGTCTATATAGCAATTATAACTTAGCTCTAATAAAGACGTTGCTAATGCGCTTAATAAGGCCCTAAACCAGCCCTTTTTATGCCCTTTTAACGCTACCCCCCTTTATACTTTAATAGACTTAACCCTACTAAGAAACTAAAATAAGAATAGGTAAATAAATAGTATTAGAAGAGAGCTGTAGTATATATATATTAGCCTTACTATACCCTTATAGCAGCTAAGTAAGACTCTAACTTTAGAACTATATAAAAGCTTATATACTTATATAAGCCCCTTAATAAATATAAGTTATCTATTTTTATATAAATATATATAGAAAAGATTAGGCTTAAATCCTTTCTTTATAATTAATATATTCTTAGTATAGACTTACCTATTTACTACTATTAGCTTAACTTTAAGAACTACTACTACATTATCTTAGAATATTTAAAATATAACTATCTATAACTATTTAAGCCTAAAGCACTACCCTTTTAGAATTATAGAAATGTTTAAGTTACTCTTAATATACCTTAATTTATAGGCTTCCTTAATAAGTAAATACTAAAAATTAGTTATATCCCTTATTTTACCTTAGCTACCTACCTTAAAGAGAAATAGGAGCGTAAGGTAGATAAAGCAGTAAGAACTAAATAGAACTAATATAGGACTAAGCTAACCTTTAGCTAAGACACACCTTAACTAAGCTAAAGCAGCTTTATTATTACACTATTACTAAACGCTTTATAAATATAAGGGGCTAGCACCTTAGGCTTATAATAGGGTATATAAGGGGACTTAGCTATAATTATAGATTATAGTTACTGTTATTATTTGCAACCACTATTATCTATTATACCACTACCTATAGGGGAAAGAAAAATAAGAATAAAGAGAGTATCTAGGCTGGACCTACGTTAGCCTTTAGCCGATCCCACCCCCCTTAGGTCTTTTGTGGTCGCTTAGAGGGGCGGGCCTTGTTGGCCGCTTCCAGGGCCACCGCGATCCGCTCTAAGAACCCCAGGCACTCCTTCTTAAAGAGAGAAGGCCAGAGACCCAGGGGGAAAGCCTCTATTTATCTTCCTAGCCGCCCGCCCCTACGTGACCCCGCTGCTGGACCTCACAGCTGCCGGCCGGCTGCTCTGCTAATCCAAACTAGACCCCCTAACCTAAACAGAGGCTGAGTTAATACCTTATTAACCTTAATAAGACTTTAGATTCCCTTATATTACTATTAAACCTAACTTATCCCCTACTATTTAATAGCTTACGCTAATTAAGGATAAGTAGGATAAGTAAGCCTAAGAGACCTATTAATATAGTCTAACTTACACTAACACTAACTTAGGACCTTATTAGCTTTTATTAGTTCCTTAGGATTACTACTAATTAAATATAAATCTTACTTATATCTAAACCTTTTTATTCTATTTTTTAGTAACTACTATTACACTTAGCCTAGCAAGCAGCGCACCTTACTTTTATAGCTAAGACTACTTTAGGGCCTATATAGGCCTTAGTAAATATATAAATACATAGTATATAGGTTTTCCTCCCTATACTAGGGTTTTTCCTATACAGATTAGTAAGATAAGGTACTAGATAGCGGCTGCTACCAGCCGTCTAGGGTAAATAAATAAATAAATATTATTATTATTATTATTAAATTACACTAGATAGCTCTAGGAGCTATTTTCTAGTACCTTTGCTTATTTATTTATATAAGAAAAACCTTAGGGTAGGGAGGAAAACCTATATACTACTATATATCTTTCTATAGTTAAGGCTTTAATATAGAGCCTTAGCAGTTTTAGTATATAAAATATAGTATACTATTAGCTAAGTTAGTAGCTATAATTACTAAAAGGGCTAAGGGAAAATTAATATAGTAAGCATATATAATTTATATATTAAAGATATATAGTTTAAATATATATTAAGAATATCTAAGTATAGTCTAATCTAAGGCTAATAGAAGTTTATATTAGTTACTTATTTAACACTTTTAAAATATATTATATAGTAGTTTTATATTAAGTAATATATATTAAACTTAGTTAATTAGGAATATAGTTATTAATTTAAAGTGTTATTACTAATTTAGTATAAATAAATTAAGGGTTTAAGCTAAGTCTAAAGTAAAAGTTTACTAATACTACTATACTTTTATATTTCTATTCTTTAATTTCCTAATTAAGACTAGCTTATTAATAAGTAATTTAAAGGGTTAAGTCTTTTTTTATAAGTAAAGTCCTTCCTTTTTAGGTTTAAAAATCTTTCTTTCCTTTTCTTTTTATAATAAAAGCTTAAATTAATAAATACTCTTTCTTTTTTTTTTTAGTTTTTAATATAGGCTTAGTTTAAGTTTTTAGTTTTATTAATAATTTTAAGGAAAGACTATATTTTAATAAATAAATTA
The DNA here is from genome assembly GCA_018360135.1 of Claviceps sorghi. NCBI lineage: Eukaryota > Fungi > Ascomycota > Sordariomycetes > Hypocreales > Clavicipitaceae > Claviceps > Claviceps sorghi. The sequence continues at coordinate 113,145 of SRPV01000003.1, read as the reverse complement.
TAGCTTAATAAGTTATTTTAAAGTTTAGCTTAGTTTTAATACTAACCCTTTTAAAGCCCTTAGTAATAGTAGCCTTATAACTCTTATATTATATAAATAAAAAATCTATAAAAAAGTTACTATAATTCAAAAGGTAAGTTCTCTTTTAAGCCCCTCTTAGGTTTATTATAGCTATTAATTATTTAAGTATTAATAGTTCTTATTTTAAGTGCTATATAATAGGGTATAATTATAAAAGGGTAAGTTATTTTAGTTTACTTTAGGTTTAATATAATCCCTAATTAAAGCAGCCTTTATTTATTTATACCTTTTACTAAGTAAAGGTATAAGCTTTCTTTAATTTCTAAGTAACTTATAATAATAAAGATAAGAATAATCTAAAGTTTCTATTTAATATAAGTTTACTTTAGTCTTATATCTATTCTTATTTAGCTAATATATTATAGTTTAAAGTATATTAAGAAGTTTAAGGAATTACTTAGCGCTTAGTTAATACTAAGCTAAATATAAATTAAACTCTTACTATAGCTAAAGTGGTTTTTAAGGGTTTTAAGTAAAATATACTAAGCTATATAAAATATTTAGCTATAGCTATAAAGTAAACTAATACCCTATTAGTAATAATAGCTATAGTAGTTATAAAAGGGACCTTAATTAAAAATAGTAAAAAGAGAGAAAAGAGAGTAAAAAATAAAGGTAAAATAAATAGAAAGAGAGAGGGTTTAAAAGAGAGGTTAAAAGCTTTTTAAGGCTATAGTAGAACTTAAGGGCGCCCTTAAGGCTACTCTTAAGGCATTTAAAATATCTTTAATAGCTATTTTCTTCTTTACTTTATAATTTCTATAAATAAATAAATTAAGCGTTTATAGCTTAGTTTTAGTATAGCCCTTTTTTACTATCCTTTTATATATCTATAATTATTAGTCTTTATATAGTAAATATATAGGCTTTTTCTTATTTATACCCCCCTTTCCTTCTTACTAAGCCTATTATAGGCCCCTTTCTCCTTTATATAGTTAATTTTCTATTATTTTTAAAGTATAAGGGCTAAATAGTATTAAGAAAATTAGCTAGTACTAAGTATTTATTAAGTAAGGCATCTTACTAATTTAGGTAAGTTAAGGGCTATATAAATATCTCTTTAGTTTTATATTAGTTTTATATTAGCGCCTATAAGTTAAAAATAGTTATATTTTAAGTATTATATAATTAAATATTAATAGTTTTTCTCTTTACCTTAGTAATAATATATTAGTAATTTTATCTTAGAAATATAGTAATTATAAAAAAAGTAATTAAAGCTAATTTTTTTTATATATATTTAAATAAAAGCTATTAATTTAAACTTAGTAAAGTAATAGTAAAGGTAAATAACTTTTACCTTAAAATAAAAGTTAAGGTTTTATTTAGCTATATATAAATCTTAATATAAATTATAAGTAAAGGCTTTAGTTTTATCCTTATACTATTTATTTTTTTATTCTTTTTTTAATTTTTAGCTTAAGCTAAAAGCTTTAAAATTAAAAGAAAGATAGTTTAAAAATAGCTTATAGTTTATAACTTATATTTACCTTTAATAAATTACCTAATAATAAAGGTATATTATAACTATAGTATATATAGTATAAATCCTTATTACTATATTATTTATTTTAATATATTTATAGTATTATTAAACCTAATAGTTAAGGTAAAGGTTAAAAAGTAATACTATTATTTTAGTTTTAAATAAGGTTTATAGTATTACCTTATAGGTATTTAATACTGCTTAAAAGCATTTAGTTTATTTTATAATAAATACTTTTATAATACTTTTAGCTATATTACTTTATTTAATAAAGGTATAGTATATACTTATACTATATATAATAAGGCTCTATATAACCTATATATATAAAAGTCTTAATTTCTATAGTAAGCACTTTTATATAAATACTATAAGTATAGTAAGGGCTAGCTATTAATATATAAGCTTTTTTATAAGCTATTTTTAGTATACCTTTTACTATAGCTTATAGTATACTTAAACTCTTAAGAATTATATAGCTTATATTAGCTAAATTATAATATTATTAAGCTAAACCTATATTATATTTAATTATCTTTTCTTAGTAAAATAAATAAGTTTACTTTTTTAAAAATAAAATTAAAGGCTAAATTCTTAAGATTATTTTTAATAAACCTTTTAAGTAGTTTTAAGGTATTTCTATATCTCTTTTATTATATATTTATATATTAAAATATTTATATTATTTAAAAATCTAAGGACTAAAGTAAAGTAAACTATTTTAAGTTTTTTATATAAAGGTATAATATATAATAAAAATAGTATTAAAAATATAAAAAACTTTTATAAAACCCTTATAAGTATAAGTTAAGTAATAGCTATTTTACCCTTAAATATTAAGTAGGCTTTTTATTTATTAGTAAAGGCTTAAGCTTACTATACTATTTATATAAATAGTTTAGTAGTAAGTATTATATATATTAATTATTTATAGTAAACTATATTAAAAGCTATAGAAATATTTAGTTAAAAAAGTAATATAGTTTTACTATAATATTATATTATTTTTATAGCTTTTACTAAAATACTAAGGGCTACTTTAGTAAAGTAGTTTACTTTATTATTTATTTAAAGGTTAAAAAGAGCGCCTTCTTTTTTAAATATATAAATAATTTATATTACTACTATTACTATAAGGATTTTACTTATTATATTTAAGAAAGAAATAAAATACTATACTTTTATATATTATATCTTTAAAAGTGTCTTTTTAAGCTTATATAAAATAATTATCTTAGCTTTTTAAAATAATTTTAAGTAGTATTTAGCTTAGTAATATATATTAAAAAGAGTAGCTAAAGTATAAGCTAAAGGTTTACTATATACTTTTAGAAACTTAGTTAAAAGCTTATTAAGTTTAAGTGCTTTTTAGTTTAATAGCTATTTAAAAATATTATAGATTTTATTTATTATAAATTTATCTTTATTAAGAAATACTATAAAATTAAGGTAAGTGCTAAGGTTATTTAAAAGGTTATTTATTTTTACTATAAATATTAAAAAGAACTAATTAAAAAAAGCTTTAGCTTTACCTTAATAAATATATTATAATATTTAAAATTTACCTATACCTTAGTATAAGAGTAGAATTTATTAAGTTTTTAATAAAAGTTTACTTTTTAGTTTAATTTATTATTTAAACTTTTAAAAGCTTCCTTTACTTACTATTACCTTTACTACTATTCTTTACTAAAAGCTATATTATTTATTATATATAATATAGTTTTAGTATACTATTACCTTAAATATAGTCTTTTAATTTACTAAAGTATATTAATAGTACTATTATTTTTAAGCTTTATAAGTATTTTAAACTACCTTTTTTATTTTAAGGTTTTACTATAGTTATATATAAGAGTTAATATAAAGCCCTTTTAGTATTATAATTATAGTAATAATATTAAGTTTTACTATAAGCTATTTAGTAAATATATTTATATAGCTTATATATACTAAAAAGAAAAGAAAGTTATTAAAGTAAAGCTAATATACTACCTTAGTAAATATAAGGTTTTTATTTATATAATACTATTTAAATTAATATTTTATAGGTAAAAGGTTAGTGTTTTTAGTATTAATATAAATAAGCTATAATATATAGTTAAAACTAATAAGGTTATACCCCTTTAAAAACTATAATACTATATTTATAAATACTTATATATAATTAATAATACTATCCCTTTTACCTTAAGTTTTTTATATTATTTCCTTTTAAAATATAGTAAGTTTAAACTATTATTACTTTATAATTATAAGTAGTATTTTACTTTTTAGTAAAATATATTTATAATAGTTTTATAATAAATAGTATTAGTTAAAGTCTTTAATAAAAATACTATAAAGCTATATAAGCTTCTTTAAAAGTATATAAAAAAGGGATATTTAGTTTTATTTATAGTTAAGGGAGTAAATTAAGTATATATTAGTATTTTATAGTATAATTATATACTAATTAATACCTATTTATATTATTTATAACCTAAAACTATAATAGTAGTAAATATATATAACTATATAGTTATTTTAAGCTATTAGCTAATAAAGTTTAAAACTTAGGTTAAAAAGTAGTTTACTACTTTTATTAAGTTTTTAAAGTATAATTATATTAGTTTTAAGCTAAGCTTTAAAAGCTATATAAACTAAGTAAGTTTTTTTTTATATATTTTAATATATAACTTATATAGTTATATTTATTAATTAAAAAAGGTATTAGTTTTTATTAATAATATCTTTATTATAAAAATACTATAGTTTTATAAAAAAGCCTTAATAACTCCTTTTAAGTAAAGGGGGGGTAGTATAGTAATAAAGTCTTTATTAGCTATTATTAAGTAGCTATTTTATAAATAGCTAATATATTTTTATAGTAATACCTTATAAAAAAGTATAAAGTTAGCTAATTTTCTTTTACCTTTTATTACTTTAATTTATCTCTTAGTATTTAATTTAGCTAAAGTAATAAAGATATTAAGCTAATTTAAGTATATAATATAAGCCTTAGCTTATTACTTATTAATAGTTTTATAACTCTTTAACTATATTAAGTAAAAACCTAAGTAGTTTATATAGTATTCTTATATTACTTTTATAAAGGCTAAGTAATTACTTTTATTATTATAATAAGTAGCTATATAATAGCTATAGTATAGGGCTAATATATAATATATTACTATATAGCTATATTTAAAGTATTAATAGTATTAATAAGGGTAAAGAGCTTTATTATAAGGTTTAGCTTTAAATATTTCTACTTTATATATAATTTTACTATAGTATAGTTTATTAGCTATATTAATATTATTAATACTTATAATTAAAGGTATTTATATAAAGGTTTTATATAGTTTTTATACTACTACTTTTATAATTATATATTTATTAATACTAGCTAAATTACTTATAATAGTTTTTTTTATAGTATTTTAAGTATAATAAATAAGAAAGCTTTTAATAATAATACTAAATACTTAATAGTTTAGTATTACCTTTAGCTTAAATATAGTTTAAATTTAAGTAGTATTTTTTATATAAGCCTTAGCTATTTTTTTAAAGGTAATTATTATATCTTTATTATAAAGGTAATATATTACTATTATAATATCCTTTTTTATAGCCTTATTAATAGTATTAATAATCTCTTTTAAGCTATAGCTTTTAGCTATATTACTAATACCTTATTCTTTTATAATAGTTTTATAGTAAATATATAAGAAAACTACTATAAAAGTAAGGGGTTAAGCTATTATAATAAAAAAATAGGTAAATAAACTATTAATTATAACTCTTACTTATAATATTTCTATTATAGTTTTAAATTAAAGTACCTTTTTAACTATTTTTTTAACTATTACCTTAAAAGTAAAGATTATTACTAAGTCTCTTAATATTAAGTAAAAGTAAGTTATAGCCTTTTATTAAGCTTATATAGTCTTTATATTAATAATATATAAAATAATATTTTAAAGCTTTTTTAGTAAAAAAAATAGCATTAACTTAATAATTTTATTATATTTTAGTTATAAATATATTAATACTTAGTCTTATATTATATTAAATATAGAATTAACTTAGTTACTAAGTATAATTCTATTTAAATTAATAAAAAGGTTATAGTAACTTTAAAAAAAGCTATAATTTCTACTATTTATAATAATATTTATTATATTACTTACTACTTTTATATTTTAAGCTTAATATACTATTAAGAAAGAGAGTAAATAAGTAAGGCAAATCTTTTTATTAACTTTTTAAGCAAATTAGAGTTAATTCTACAGCGCTATTATAGTGCAGGCAAATTCGCAAAAGTTTTTAACTACTTAAAGGTAGTAAAGTTATTAATAATATATAAAATAATATTTAAAAGCATTTTTAGTAAAAAATAGTATTAGCTTAGTAATTTTATTATATTTTAGTTATAAATATATTAATATTTAGTTTTATATTATATTAAGTATAAAATTAACTTAGTTTCTTAATATAATTTTACTTTAATTAATAAAAAAGCTATAGTATTTTTAAAAAATACTATAATTTTTACTATTTATAATAGTGTTTATTATATTACTTATTACTTTTATTTTTTAAGCTTAATATACTATTAAAAAAAGGGGTAAATAAGTAAAGTAAATCTTTTTATTAACGTTTTAAGTAAATTTAAGTTAATTCTATAGCACTATTATAGTGTAGGCAAATTTACAAAAAAGTTTATATATATTTTATTATATCTTATTTTTAAAGAAGCACTTTAGAGTTAATTAAAATACACTAATTATATTTAAAACAAAAGCAGGGGATACTCTAGTGTAGCTTTCTTTATGTATAGGAGATGTTTATAATATTTCCCTCAGAATTAAAGTAGGCGTTTGACTCTTATAATATTACACCTATACAATTCCATCATGGTTGATTTTTTTGTTATTTAAGTGACTGAGTCAACTGGCGTAAGTTAGTTACGATAACTTAGCGTAGGGAAAAACAATCCACAATGTACTGTATTCACACAGACCGTCCTCTATAGGATGCTAAATACAATATAGTCTGTCACATCAGCAAGGGTAAAGCAACAAAGGGTAAAGGAAGACAAGCACTTGTTTTCATTAAATCTTCGCAGTGGGATTTCCTTCTGCTAGCGTGGGGCTTACGCGACTATATCTGAAATATTGCATAGCACTATCCCCCGTCCCAGTATCCCTCATCCATCAGAGTTTGCACCTAAACCATTTTAAACCTCAGCCAGAACTCTCTCCTTGAATTCTCGCTCGACCTTTTGGCCTTGATCATCCGTCCCTGACTCCCCGTGAAGGGCCATCAATGCCCCCAGATCAAATTTGGGAGCCTTAAGAAGCTTGACCTTGCGAATGTGCACCTGAGATCAAAATATTAGTTTTTCACCCTAGCCGGTAGCATTAATCATCACAACCTACGTTTTGCAAAGGGTAAATTCCAATTGTGGACTTCTCAATCTCACGGCCGATGACCTCCGGAATAAGCTTCGAAGTCAATTGGGTGAGGGTACAACTAGATGCCTCTCGTTGAATGATGTCGGTCATCTTGCGTCGAATGGCTCGAATCTGGGAAGAAGCAGCGTAGGTGGTCTTCTTGATCTGATTCGGTCGACGTTTCGTGAACCCGATGGCAAAAAGACGAATGAGATAGTCATCTGTCGTCTTAACAGTTACATTGGCTTCAATAAGAGTCTGCCATTTGCGAACCAGAGACCTCAATTTGTCGGAGGTGAAATCGAGGCCGTGGAAATTGGTTAAGCAGTTCTTTCCCTGGACCTCATCTACACGGAGACGGACTTTGCGGAATGAGTGCTCCTCATCCTTCTGAAGATCAGCCAGAGATATCTCAACGATACGACCCTTCAGCGCGTCGTTTGCGTTCTTGAGACCGGTAGTGCGATTCACCAAGGTCTTGCCAACACTAGTGGGCAATGTTACTTTAGTTGCATACATCCGATATTGTTCAATCGTCTGGGGAACTCACTCTCGAACACTAAACGAGCTAGGAGCCTAGATGTTGTCAGCAGGTTCTGCAATTTGAGGCTCCTACGAACTCAATGTAATCATACCTTGATAGAGTACCAGTCCTTCCGAGAAAACGGGTCCACCGTTTTCTTCTTGAGTCCTTTCTTTCCCTTGGAAAGTCTCTTATTTCTGGCTGCTGTTAAAAACGTTGTAGGCCAATTGTCTGGTGACGAGAAGACTCACTTTCCAACCGCCATGTTTGCTGGCTGATGTGTGAGCAGTAGAACTGATCGTGCTGGGGGGGATGATGGAGGGGTGAGAATATTTCAAATTTCTTGTGTGCATCAACCCAGGTCTAAGCGAGGGACACGGGTGATTTTGTGAAGGAATATCATTTTCCCGGGTCCACGTCGCGGTGGGTGTCTTGTCACGTGGCTTCGAATCGTTCAAAGACGGTACTTCGTATCGCCTTAGTGCCCAGAAGGCTACAATCGCGTATTGACCCACTTATCTGTCTGATGAAAATGCTATATAAGAGGTATATAGTGTATATACTAATTTATATATTAGAGAAGTACTATACTATAAAGTAGCATAAAATATACTAAGTAAAAATAGAAATAAAGTATTAATAAGTAACTTAACTCTATCTAATAAGCTACTAATAAAAAGCGGGGGATACGTAGATGTAGCCTTCTAGGCACTAAGAGAATATAGGTACTAGGCACACAAATTTCCCCCTAAAGAAAAAAGAGTTCCTACTAGCGCTATCCAAATTAAGTAAAGTTACTTTATTATATATATGTATAACGGGCACTAATGCGATACAGTGTGTATATATAGGGCGCTGTAAGTAGTGCAATAGTCTAACTATAGCTAATTTACATAAGAGCTAGTAGGAAACTTATTTTCTTTAGTTGTAATAGATTTAAGCTTAAGGCTTAGATCTTAAGCGCTCCCTTTATAAGCCCTTTATAGGCCCTTAGGACTTACTTAAAGCCACTCTTATTTACTTATATTATATATAAGCTAGATATATAGCGTAAGAGAGAAGGGCTTCCCTTTTCTTCTCTAAGAATATTAATAATACTATTGTTCCTAGAAAGCAGCAGCCTTCTAGGCTAAACTATAACATTAGTAGAAAAATTACGTTAATATAAGTACTTATATATATTACAACCTTACTTTAATTTTATAATAATATGCAATAAGGGGAACCATAGAAAATTCGGTGTAATATATTTAAGTTTATAGCTGAAATTAATACAGTGCATACCTTATAAGGTAACTAGAGTATAATAGTACTTAAGCGCTAGCAATTAGTTACTTATATTATATTATTATTAAATTACACTAGATAGCTTTAGGAGCTACTTTTTAGTACCTCTGCTTATTTTACTATATAGGAAAAACCCTAGAGTAAGGAGGAAAACCTATATACTACTATATATCTATCTATAATTAGGGCCCTAAGGTAGGGCCTTAGCGGTTTTAATATATAAAATATAGTATACTATTAGCTAAATTAATAGCTATAGTTGCTAAAAGGGCTAAGGAAAAGTTAATATAATAGGTATATATAATTTATATACTAAAGATATATAGTTTAAATATATATTAAGGATATTTAGGTATAGTTTAGTCTAAAGCTAGTAAGAGTTTATATTAGTTACTTATTTAACACTTTTAGGATATATTATATAGTAGTTTTATATTAAGTAATATATTATTAAACTTACTTAATTAAGAATATAGTTATTAATTTAGTATATAGTTATTAATTTAATATAAATAAACTAAGGGTTTAAGCTAGGTTTAAAGTAGGAGTTTATTAGTATTATTATACTTTTATATTTTTACTTTTTAATTTTTTAATTAAAATTAGCTTACTAATAAGTAATTTAAAGGGTTAGGTCTTTTTCTATAAGTAAGGCCCCTCTCTTTAAGTTTAAGAACCTTTTTTTCCTTTTCTTTTTTATAATAAAAGCTTAAATTAGTAAGTACCCTTCCTTTTTCCCTTTAGTTTTTAGTATAAGCTTAGTTTAAGTCTTTAGTTTTACTAATAATTTTAAAAGAAAACTATACCTTAATAAACTAATTATAGCTTAGTAAGTTATCTTAAGGTTTAGCTTAGTTTTAATACTAACTCTTTTAAAGCCTTTAATAGTAATAGCCTTATAATTCTTATATTATATAAATAAAAAATCTAAAAAAAAGTTACTATAATTAGAAAGGTAAGCCCCCTTTTAGGTCCCCTTTAAGTTTACTATAATTACTAACTATTTAAATATTAGTAGTTTCTATTTTAAGTACTATATAATAGAGCGTTTTTATAATAAGGTAAGTTATTTTAGTTTACTTTAGGTTTAATATAGTTCTTAATTAAAGTAGCCTTTATTTATATATACCTTCTATTAAGTAAAAGTATAAGCTTTTTTTAACTTTTAAGTAATCTATAATAATAAAGATAAAAATAATTTAGAGTTTTTATTTAATATAAGTTTAGCTTAGTTTTATATTTACCTTTACTTAGCTAATATAATATAGTTTAAAGTATATTAAGAGGTTTAAGGAATTACTTAGCGCTTAGTTAATACTAAGCTAAGCTTAGCTTAGTCCTTTACTACTATTAAAATAGTCTTTAAAGGCTTTAAGTAGGATATACTAAGCTATATAAAGTATTTAGCTATAGCTATAAAGTAAATTAATACCCTATTAGTAATAGTAGTTATAGTAGCTATAAAGAGGGCTTTAGCTAAAAATAATAAAGGGATAAGGGAGAGAATAAAGAATAAAGGTAAAATAAGTAGAAAAAGGGGGGGTTTAAAGGGGGGGGAGGGGGCCTTTTAAAGCTATAGTAAGGCTTAAAGGCACTCTTAAGGCTGCCCTTAAGGCTCTTAAGGTGTTTTTAATAGCTATTTTCCTCTTTACTTTATAATTTTTATAAATAAATAAATTAAGTAGCTATAGCTTAGTATTAGTATAGCCCCTTTTACTACTCTTTTATACTTATTTATAATTATTAGTCTTTATATAATAAGTTATATAAGCTCTATCCTACCTATACCCCCTTTATTCTCTTACTAATTTTATTATAAGCCTTATTCTTTTTTATATAGTTAACCTTCTATCTCTTTTAAAGTATAAGGGCTAAGTAGTATTAAGGGAGTTAGCTAATATTAAGTATTTATTAAGTAAGGTATCTTACTAATTTAGGTAAGTTAAGGGCTATATAAATATCCCTTTAGTTCTATATTAGTTTTATATTAGCGTTTATTAGTTAAAGGTAGTTATATTTTAAGTACTATATAATTAAATATTAGTAGTCTTCCTTTTTGCCTTAGTAGTAATATATTAGTAATTCTACCTTAAGAATATAGTAGTTATAAAAAAAGTAATTAAAGCTAATCTTTTTTATATATATTTAAATAAAAGCTACTAATTTAAACTTAGTAAAATAATAGTAAAAGTAAATAATTTTTACTTTAAAATAAAAGTTAAGGTTTTATTTAGCTATATATTAGTTTTAGTATAAATTATAAATAAAGGCTTTAGTTTTATTTTTATACTACTTATTTTTTTATTTTTTTTTTAGTTCTTAACTTAAGCTTAAAGCTTTAGAGTTAAGGGGAGGGTAGTTTAGGAATAGCTTATAGTTTATAACCTATATTTACCTTTAATAGGTTACCTAATAGTAAAGGTATATTATAACTATAGTATATACTATATAGATTCTTATTACTATATTATTTATTTTAATATATTTATAGTATTACTAAACTTAGTAATTAAGGTAAAGGTTAAAGGGTAGTACTACTATCTTAGTTTTAAATAGGGTTTATAGTATTGCCTTATAAGCGCTTAATACTACCTTAAGGCACTTAGTTTATTTTATAATAAATACTTTTATAATTCCTTTAGCTACTTTACCTTATTTAATAAAAGTATAGTATATACCTATACTATATATAATAAGGCTCTATATAACCTATATATATAAAAGTCTTAATTCCTATAGTAGGCACTTTTATATAAACACTATAAGTGTAATAAGGGCTAGCTATTAATATATAAGCTTTTTTATAAGTTATCTTTAGTATACCTTTTACTATAGCTTATAGTATACCTAAACTCTTAAAAAGTATATAGCTTATATTAGCTAAATTATAGTATTATTAAGCTAAACCTATATTATATTTAGTTATTTTCTCTTAGTAAAATAAATAAGTTTACTTTTTTAAAAATAGAATTAAAAGCTAGATTTTTAGGACTATTCCTAGCAGACTTTTTAAGTAATTTTAAGGCATTTCTATATCTCTTTTATTATATGTTTATATATTAGGATATTTATATTATTTAAAAATCTAAGGACTAAAGTAAAGTAAACTATTTTAAGTTTTTTATATAAGGGTATAATATATAGTAGAAATAGTATTAAAGATATAAAGGACCCTTATAGAACCCTTATAGATATAGGTTAAGTAGTAGTTATTTTACTCTTAAATATTAAGTAAGCTTTTTATTTATTAATAAAGGCTTAGGCTTATTATACTATTTATATAAGTAATTTAGTAGCGACTTTCGCGAATTCGCCCGCACCGCAATAGCGCTGCAAAATCGACTCTAATCCGCTTAAAAAGTTAATAAAAAGATTTGCCTTACCTATTTACCCCCCTTATTAATAGTATATTAAGCCTAAAGTATAAAAGTAGTAAGTAATATAATAAACATTATTATAAATAGTAGGAATTATAGCCTCTTCTAAAGTTACTATAACCCCCTTATTAATTTAGGTAGAATTATATTTAGTAACTAAGTTAATTCTATACCTAATATAATATAAAACTAAGTACTAATATACTTATAACTAAAATATAATAAAATTACTAAATTAGTGCTATCTTTTTTGCTAAAAGGGCTTTAAAATATTATCCTATATATTATTAATATAAAGACTATATAGGCTTAATAAAAGGCTATAACTTACTCCTACCTAATACTAAAAGACTTAGTAATAACCTTTACCCTTAAGGTAATAGTTAAAAAGGTAATTAAAAAGGTATTTTAACCTAAAACTATAATAAGAATATTATAGGTAAGAGTTATAGCTAGCAGCCTACCTACCTACCTTCTTATTATAGTAGCTTAACCCCTTACTTTTATAATAGTCCTTTTATATATTTACTATAAAACTATTATAAAAGAATAAGGTATTAGTAATATAGCTAAAAGCTATAGCCTAAAAGAAATTATTAATACTATTAATAAAGCTATAGAAAAGGATACTATAATAGTAGTATACTACCTTTATAATAAAGATATAATAGTTACCTTTAAAAAAATAGCTAAGGCTTATATAAAAGATACTACTTAAGTTTAAACTATATTTAAGCTAAAGGTAATACTAAACTATTAAGTATTTAGTATTATTATTAAAGGCTTCTTTATTTACTATATTTAAAATACTATAAAAGAAACTATTATAAGTAACTTAGCTAATACTAATAAATATATAATTATAAAGGTAATAGTATAAAAACTATATAAAACCTTTATATAAGCGCCTCTAATTATAAGCGTTAATAATATTAATATAGCTAATAGACTATACTATAATAGAATTATATATAAAGTAGAAATATTTAAAGCTAAACCCTATAATAAAGCTCTTTACCCTTACTAATACTACTAATATTTTAAATATAGCTATATAGTAGTATACTATATATTAGCCTTATACTATAGCTACTATATAGCTATCTATTATAATAATAAAAGCAACTACTTAGCCCTTATAAAAGTAGTATAAAAACGCTATATAAACTACTTAAATCCTTACTTAATATAGTTAAAGAGTTATAAAACTACTAATAAGTAATAGACTAAGGCTTATACTATATATCTAAACTAGCCTAATACCTTTACTACCTTAGCTAAACTAAATATTAAGGGATAGACTAAAGTAATAAAAGGTAAAAGAAGATTAGCTAGCTTTATACTTTTTTATAAGGCATTACTATAAAAACGCATTAGCTACCTATAAAGCAGCTACTTAATAATAGCTAATAGGGACTTTATTATTATACTACCCTCCCTTTATTTAAAAGAAGCTATTAAGGCTTTCTTATAAAACTATAGCACTTTTAAGGTAAAAGCACTACTAATAAAAACTAACACCCCCTTTAATTAATAAATATAACTATATAAGTTATATACTAAAATATATAAAAAAAAACCTACTTAGTTTATATAGCCCTTAAAGTTTAGCCTAAAACTAATATAGTTATACTTTAAAAACCTAATAAAAGTAGTAAACCACCCCTTAACCTAAGTCTTAGACTTTATTAGCTAATAGCTTAAAGTAACTATATAGCTATATATATTTACTACTAGTATAGTTCTAGGTTATAAATAATATAGATAGGCACTAATTAATATATAATTACATTATAAAACACTAATATATACTTAATTTACTCCCTTAACTATAAATAAAACTAAATATCCCCTTTTTATATACTTTTAAAGGAACTTATATAGCTTTATAGCATTTTTATTAGAGACTTTAACTAATACTATCTACTATAAAACTATTATAAATATATATTACTAAGAAGTAAAATACTATTTATAGTTATAAAGTAATAGTAGCTTAAACTTACTATATCTTAAAAGGAAATAATATAAAGAACTTAAGGTAAAAGGGATAGTATTATTAATTATATATAGGTATTTATAAATATAGTATTATAGTTTTTAAGGGGGTGTAACCTTATTAATTCTAACTATATACTATAGCTTATCTATATTAATACTAAAAACACTAACTCTTTACCTATAAAACACTAATTTAAATAACACTATATAAATAAAGACTTTATATTTATTAAGGTAGTATATTAACTTTACCTTAATAACTTTCTTTCCTTCTTAGTATATATAAGTTATATAAATATATTTACTAAATAGCTTATAGTAAAACTTAATATTATTACTATAACTATAATACTAAAAGGGCCCTATATTAGTCCTTATATATAACTATAGTAAAACCTTAAGATATAAGAGGTAGTTTAAAATACTTATAAAGCTTAAAAATAATAGCACTATTAATATACCTTAGTAAATTAAAAGGCTATATTTAAGGCAATAGTATACTAAGACTATATTATATATAATAAGTAATATAGCTCTTAATAAAGAGTAGTAGTAAAAGTAATAGTAAGTAAAAGGAGCCTTTAAAAGCTTAAATAATAAGTTAAACTAAAAAGTAGGCTTTTATTAAAAACCTAATAGGTTCTACCCCTATACTATAGTATAGGTAAATCCTAAACTCTATAATATACCTACTAAGGTAAAGCTAAAGCTTTTTCTAATTAGTTCTTTTTAATATTTATAGTAAGAATAAATAACCTCCTAAATAACCTTAGTACCTACCTTAATTCTATAGCATTTCTTAATAAGAATAAATTTATAATAAAT
The DNA here is from genome assembly GCA_018360135.1 of Claviceps sorghi. Taxonomy (NCBI): domain Eukaryota; kingdom Fungi; phylum Ascomycota; class Sordariomycetes; order Hypocreales; family Clavicipitaceae; genus Claviceps; species Claviceps sorghi. The sequence goes on along the minus strand of SRPV01000003.1, from coordinate 98,124 downwards.
AAAATCTATAATATTCTTAAATAGCTACTAAACTAAAAAGCACCTAAGCTTAATAAACTCTTAGTAAGGTTCTTAAAGGTATATAGTAAACCTTTAGCTTACGCTTTAGCTACCCTCTTTAATATATATTATTAAGCTAAATACTACTTAAAACTATTTTAAAAAGCTAAGATAGTTATCTTATATAAGCCTAAGAAGACCCCTTTAGAGATATAATATATAGGAGTATAATATTCTATTTCTCTCTTAAATATAATAAGTAAAATCCTTAAAGTAGTAGTAATAGTATAAATTATCTATATATTTAAGAAGGAAGGCATCCTCTTTAATCTTTAAATAAGTAATAAAGCAAACCACTCTACTAAGATAGCCCTTAGTATTCTAATAAAAGCTATAAAAATAGTATAATACTATAGTAGGACTATATTACTCTTTTAACTAAATATCTTTATAGCTTTTAATATAGTTTACTATAAATAACTAATATATATAATACTTATTACTAAATTACTTATATAAATAGTATAATAAGCTTAAGCTTTTACTAATAAATAAGAAGCCTACCTAATATTTAAAGGTAAAACAGCTACTGCCTAACTAATACCTATAAAGGTTTTATAAGGGTCCCCTATATCCCTAATACTATTCCTATTATATATTATACCCTTATATAAAAAACTTAAAACAGTTTACTTTACTTTAGTCCTTAGCTTCTTAAATAATATAAATATCCTAGTATATAAATATATAATAAGAGAGATATAGAAACGCTTTAAAACTATATAAAAGGTTTACTAAGAATAGTCCTAAGAATCTAGCCTTTAATTCTATTCTTAAAAAAGTAAACTTATCTATTTTACTAGAAAAAGATAACTAAATATAATATAGGTTTAGCTTAGTAATACTATAATTTAGCTAATATAAGCTATATACTTTCTAAGAGTTTAAATATATTATAAACTATAGTAAAAGGTATATTAAAAATAGCTTATAAAAAAGCTTATATACTAATAGCTAGCTCTTACTACACTTATAGTATCTATATAGGGGTGCCTACTATAGGAATTAAAACTTCTATATATATAAGTTATATAAAGCCTTATTATATATAGTATAGGTATATACTATACCCTTATTAAATAAGGTAGTATAGCTAAGGGAATTATAAAAGTATTTATTATAGAATAAACTAAATGCCTTTAAATAGTAATAGGTGCCTATAAAGTAATACTATAAACCCTACTTAAGACTAAAATAGTAGTACTACCCTTTAACCTTTACCTTAACTATTAGGTTTAGTAATACTATAAATATATTAAAATAAATAGTATAGTAATAAGGATTTATACTATATATACTATAATTATAATATACCTTTGCTATTAAGCAACCTATTAAAGGTAAATATAAGTTATAAAATATAAGCTATTTTTAAACTACCTCTCTCTTAATTCTAAAGCCCTTAGCTTAAGTTAAGAACTAAAAAAAGAATAGAAAGATAGGTAGTATAAGAATAGAACTAAAGCTTTTACCTATAATTTACGCTAAGACTAATATATAGCTAAATAAAACCTTAACTTCTATTTTAAGGTAAGAGTTATTTACCTTTATTACTATTTTACTAAGTTTAAATTAGTAGCTTTTATTTAAATATATATAAAAAAGATTAGCTTTAATTGCTTTCTTTATAACTACTATATTCCTAAGATAAAATTACTAATATACTGCTACTAAGGTAAAAAGGAGAACTACTAATACCTAATTATATAGTACTTAAAATATAATTATCTTTAACCTATAAGTGCTAATATAAGACTAATATAAAACTAAAGGGATATTTATATAGCCTTTAACTTACCTAAATTAGTAAGATACCTTACTTAATAGATACTTAGTACTAACTAACTCCCTTAATACTATTTAGCCCTTACGCTTTAGAAATAATAGGAAATTAACTAAATAAAGAAAGAAAGGGCCTATAGTAGGCTTAGTAGAGAGGAGAGAGAGGTATAGGTAAGAAGGAGCCTATATATCTACTATATAAAGACTAAAGATTATAAATATATAAAGGGGCAGTAAAGGGGGGCTATACTAAGACTAAGCTATAAACGCCTAATTTATTTATCTATAAAAATTATAAAGTAAAGAAGAAAAATAGCTACTAAAGACACTTTAAGTGCCTTAAAGGCAGCCTTATAGGCGCTCTTAGGTCCTACTATAGCCTTAAAAAGCCCCTAACCCTCCCTTTAAACCCTCCCCCTCCTTACTTATTCTATTTCTATTCCCTACTCCCCCTCCCCCTTCCTTACTATCCCTAGCTAAGGTCCTACCTATAATTACTATAGCTACTATTATTAATAAGGTATTAGTCTACTTTATAGCTATAGCTAAACGTTTTATATAGCTTAGTATATTCTACTTAAAACTCTTAAAGACTGCCTTAGCTATAGTAAGGGCCTAACCTATACTTAGCTTAGTATTAATTAAACGCTAAGTAGTCCCTTAAACTTTTTAGTATACTTTAAACTATAATATATTAGCTAAGTAAGGATAAAAGTAGAACTAAAGTAGACTTATATTAAATAAAGACTCTAAATTATTCTTATCCTTATTATTATAAATTACCTAAAAATTAAGGAGAGCCTATACCTTTACTTAGTAAAAGGTATAAATAAGTAAGGGCTACTTTAATTAAGAACTATACTAAACCTAAAGCAAACTAAAATAACTTACCCCTTTATAATTACACCCTACTATACTATACTTAAAATAAAAACTACTAGTGCCTAAATAATTAGTAGCTATAATAGACCTAAAAAGGGCTTAAAAGGGAACTTACTTTTTTAATTATAATAACTTTTTCTTAGATCTTTTATCTATATAATATAAGAATTATAAGGCTACTACTACTAAAGGCCTTAAAAGAGTTAGTACTAAAACTAAGCTAAACCTTAGGACAACTTACTAAGCTATAATTTATTTACTAAGGTATAGTCTTTTTTTAAAACTATTAATAAAACTAAAGACTTAAACTAAGCCTATACTAAGAACTAAAGGGAAGAAGGAAAGGTACTTATTAATTTAAGCTCTTACTATAAAAAAAAAGAGGAAAAAAAGGTTCTTAAACCTAAGGGAAGGGACCCTACTTATAGAAAAAGACCTAACCCTTTAGATTACTTATTAATAAGCTAGTTCTAATTAGAAAATTAAAGAGTAGAAATATAAAAGTATAGTAATATTAATAAACTCCTACTTTAAACCTAGCCTAAGCCCTTAGTCTACTTATACTAAATTAGTAACTATACTCTAAATTAGTAACTGCATTCCTAATTAAGTAAGCCTAATAATGCATTACTTAATATAGAACTACTATATAATATATCCTAAAATTATTAAACTATTAATTAATATAGGCTCCTACTAGCTCTAAACTAAACTACACCTAAATGCCTCTAATATACGCCTAAACTATATGTCTTTAATGTATATATTATATATATCTACTGTGTTAATTCTTATTTTCCTTTAGCCCTTCTAGCAACTATAGCTACTAACTTAGCTAATAGTATACTATATTTTATGCGCTAAAACCGCTAAGGCTCCGCCTTAGGGCCCTAACCTTAGAAAGATATAGTAATATATAGGTTTTCCTCCTTACTCTAAGGTTTTTCCTATGTAAATAACTAAGTAGAAGTACTAGATAATAGCTCCTAGAGCTATTTAGCGTAATTCAATAATAATAATAAGTAATTTAGTAGTAAGTATTATATATATTAGTTATTTATAGTAAACTATATTAAAAGCTATAGAGATATTTAGTTAAAAAAGTAATATAGTTTTGCTATAGTATTATACTATTTTTATAGCTTTTATTAAAATACTAAGGGCTACTTTAGTAAAGTAGTTTACTTTATTACTTATTTAAAGATTAAATAAAGCACCTCTCTCTTTAAATATATAAGTAATCTATATTACTACTACTACTTTAAGGATTTTACTTATTATACTTAAAAGAGAAATAAAGCGCTATACTCTTATATATTATATCTTTAAAAGGGTCTTTTTAAGCTTATATAAGATAACTACCTTAGCTTTTTAGAATAGTTTTAGGTAGTATTTAGCTTAATAATATATATTAAAAAGGGTAGCTAAAGTGTAGGCTAAAGGTTTACTATATACCTTTAAAAACCTTACTAAAAGCTTATTAAGTTTAAGTGCTTTTTAGTTTAAAAGCTATTTAAGAATATTATAAATCTTATTTATTATAAATTTATCCTTATTAGGAAATGCTATAGAATTAAGGTAGGTGCTAAGGTTATTTAAGAGGTTATTTATTCTTACTATAAATATTAAAAAAAACTAATTAAAAAAAGCTTTAGCCTTACTTTAATAGGTATATTATAATATTTAGAATTTGCCTATACCTTAATATAAGGGTAGGACTTATTAGGTTTTTAATAGGAGCCTGCTTCTTAGTCTTACCTATTATTTAAGCTTTTAAAGGCTCCCTTTACTTACTATTACCTTTACTATTGCTTTTTACTAAGAGCTATATTGCTTATTATATATAATATAGTTTTAGCATGCTATTGCCTTAAATATAGCCTCTTAATTTACTAAAGTATATTATTAGTACTATTATCTTTAGGCTTTATAGGTATCTTAAACTACTTTTTTTATCTTAAGGTTTTATTATAGTTATATATAAGGACTAATATAAAGCCTTTTTAGTATTATAGTTATAGTAATAATATTAAGTTCTACTATAAGCTATTTTATAAATATATTTATATAGCTTATATATACTAAGAAGAATAGGAAGTTATTAAGGTAAAGCTAGTATACTACCTTAATAAATATAAGGTTTTTATTTATATAATACTATTTAAATTAGTATTTTATAGATAAAGAGTTAGTGTTTTTAATATTAATATAAATTAACTATAGTATATAGTTAAAACTAATAAGGTTATACCTTTTTAGAAACTATAATACTATATTTATAAATACCTATATATAATTAATAGTACTATCCCTTTTACCTTAGGTTTTTTATATTATTTTCTCTTAAAATATAGTAAGTTTAAGCTACTACTACTTTATAATTATAAATAGTATTTTACTTCTTAGTAATATATATTTATAATAGTCTTATAATAGATAGTATTAGTTAAAGTTCTTAATAAAAATACTATAAAGCTATATAAGTTTCTCTAAAAGTATATAAAGGGAGGATATTTAGTTTTATTTATAGTTAAAAGAGTAAATTAAATATATATTAGTGTTTTATAGTATAATTATATACTAATTAGTGCTTATCTATATTATTTATAACCTAAGACTATAGTAGTAGTAAATATATATAGCTATATAGTTACTTTAAGTTATTAGTTAGTAAAGTTTAAAACTTAAGTTAAGAGATAGTTTACTACTTTTATTAAGTTCTTAAAGTATAATTATATTAGTTTTAAGCTAGGTTTTAAAGGCTATATAAATTAAGTAAGTTTTCTTCTATATATTTTAGTATATAACTTATATAGTTATATTTATTAATTAAAAGGGGTGTTAGTTTTTATTAATAATACTTTTACTATAAAACTACTATAGTTTTATAAGAAAGCCTTAATAGCTTCTTTTAAGTAAGGGGGGGGTAGTATAGTAATAGAGTCCTTATTAGCTATTATTAAGTAGCTACTTTATAAATAGTTAATATATTTTTATAGTAATACTTTATAAAAAAGTATAGAGTTAGCTAATCTTCTTTTACCTTTTATTACTTTAGTTTATTCTTTAGTTTTTAGTTTAATTAAAGTAGTAAAGGTATTAGGCTAGTTTAAGTATATAATATAGGCCTTAGCCTATTATTTATTAGTAGTTTTATAGCTTTTTAATTATATTAGATAAGGACCTAAGTAGTTTATATAGCATTCTTATACTACTTTTATAAGGGCTAAGTAGTTGCTTTTATTATTATATTAAGCAGCTATATAGTAGCTATAGTATAGGGTTAATATATAGTATACTACTATATAGCTATATTTAAAGTATTAGTAGTATTAATAAGGGTAAAGGGCTTTATTATAAGGTTTAGCTTTAAATATTTCTATTTTATATATAATTCTATTATAGTATAGTTTATTAGCTATATTAATATTATTAATACTTATAATTAAGGGCGCTTATATAAAGGTTTTATATAGTTTCTATACTATTACCCTTATAATTATATATTTATTAATATTAGCTAAGTTACTTATAATAGTTTCTTTTATAGTATTTTAAGTATAATAAATAAAAAAGCCTTTAATAATAATACTAAATACTTAGTAGTTTAGTATTACCTTTAGCCTAAATATAGTTTAAACCTAAGTAATATCTTTTATATAAGCTTTAGCTATTTTCTTAAAGGTAACTACTATATTTTTATTATAAAGGTAATATATTACTACTATAGTATCTTTACTTATAGCTTTATTAATAATATTAAGAATCTCCTTTAAGCTATAGCTTTTAGCTATATTACTAATACTTTATTTTTTTATAATAGTTTTATAATAAATATAAGGAGGGACTATTATAAAAGTAAAGAGTTAAGCTACTATAATAAAAAGGTAGGTAAGTAAGCTATTAGCTATAACTCTTACTTATAATATTTTTATTATAGTTTTAAGTTAAAGTGCTTTTTTAACTACCTTTTTAACTATTACTTTAAGAGTAAAGGTTATTATTAAATCTTTAAGTATTAAGTAAGAGTAAGTTATAGCTTTCTATTAAGCTTATATAGTTTTTATATTAATAATATATAAGATAACGTTTTAAAGCCCTTTTAGTAAAAAAGATAGCATTAACTTAGTAATTTTATTATATTTTAGTTATAAGTGTACTAATACTTAGTCTTATATTATATTAAACTTAGAATTAACTTAGTTACTAAATATAATCCTACTTAAATTAGTAAGGGAATTATAGTAACTTTAAGAAAGGCTATAATTCCTACTATTTATAATAATATCTATTATATTACCTACTACTTCTATACTTTAAGCCTAATATACTATTAAAAAGAAGGGTAAATAGATAAGGCAAATCTTTTTATTAACTTTTTAAGCGGATTAGAGTTAATTCTGCAGCGCTATTACAGTGCGGGCGAATTCGCAAAAGTTTTTTGCTTACTTATATTATATATAAAGGCCTTAATATATTTATTTATTTATTTATTAAATTACCCTAGACGGCTGGTAGCAGCCGCTATCTAGTACCTTATCTTACTAATCTGTATAGAAAAAACCCTAGCGTAGGGAGGAAAACCTATATATTACGTATTTATACATCTACTAAGGCTTATATAAGCCCTAAGGTAGTCTTAGCTATAGAAGTAAGGTGCGCTGCCTATTAAGCTAAGTATAGCAGTAGTTACTAAAAGATAGGATAGAAGGTTTAGGTATAAGTAGGATTTATATTTAATTAGTAGTAGTCTTAGAGAACCTATATAGGCTAATAAAGTCCTAAGTTAGCGTTAGCATAAGTTAGTTTATATTAACTAATCTCTTAAGCTTACTTATTTAGCTTATTCTTAAATAGTATAAGCTATTAAATAGTAAGGGATAAGTTAGGTTTAATAGTAATATAAAGGAATTTAGAGTCTTACTAAGGTTAATAAGGCATTAACTTAGCCTTTATTTAGGTTAAAAAGTTTAGTTTAAATTAGTAAAGTAGCTAGCTAGTAGCTATAAGGTTTAGTAATAGGGTTATATAAGGGTAGGCGGCTAAGAAAATAAATAAAGGCTTTCCCCTTAAGTCTTTAACCTTCTCTTTTTTCTCTTTCCTTCTTTAATTATCCCCTTTATCTATAAATTACCCTTTAGTTAATACTAACTTAGTAAAACTACTATAGTCTTAGTTAATTCCTATTAACTCCTTCCTTTAGAAGATACCTAATAAAAGAAAGAAAGACAACCCCCCTCTAAAGCTAGTAAGTCCCCTTATTGGTCCTATATTAGTGTAAGGCTGACGTTATCCAAGGGCACTGCCCACGCTTAGCCCTGCAAACAGGCCTTAATATATACATAAAACTTAAAGAAAGTAAGCTTTAATTAATATACTAAATACTATATTATGTTTCCTAAGCTACTTAATTGCTATTTAATTATTTTACAACTTTATTTAAGTATTAAAGAATAATATAATACTTATTATTTATTAATTAACTATTATATGTATGTGAAACGAGGGCGGCAGGGCTAAGGACAGACTGCACCCTGCAATAACGTTAGCTCTACATTAACATAGGCCTAAGGGGGGCACTTACTAGCTCTAAAATAAGGTTACTTAGCTCTTTTTATCTATATAGCCTTAAATGGGTTAGTAGGGAACTATCAAAGCTATAGTGGTTATACTAGAGCATTGGAATACAATACAAAAAAAATACAATACATCCTAAATTTCTTAATACAAAATACAATACAAATACAATAAAAACATAAATAAATACAATATAAGTACAATATAAGGTATATGAAAAAATACAATATAATACAAATTATATTGTATTGTATTTATATTTGATTACTATTTTTTTATTTTTATATATTAATTATTTCATTACTTTGCTTATAGGGAAAATAATATAAATAGTATATATAATATAATATATATAATATATTTCTTAATATAATAATTTATATTTAAAAGCTTTAATTGAATACTATACATAATAGTATAAAGATATTATATAAGTTTATAAAGAATTAACAGAACTTTATTAATAGATATTATTACTTCTATTATAATTATAAAAGTAAATATATAAACTTTAATATAAAAACTATTACCTTTATTATTTATAAATTATAATAAGTTAAAAACACTTAACAAACTTTATAAAAAGTAAAGAAAAGCTATTATATTTCTTAATTAGAAATCTATAATATTTATTTATAGAAAAGTTATAATATTCCTTAATAAAAAATCTATAACATTTCTTTATAAAAAAGCTTTAGTATTTATAATTAGGAAAGCTATAGTATAGCTAAAGCTAAGTATATAATAGTTTATTTATTAAGTATTATATTCTTTTTTAAATAATAAAGGTTATAATATTCTATTAATCCTTAACAATTAAAGTAAACTAACATTCTTTTAAAAAGAGTATAAGCTATAATAGCTATAAAAAGGAACTAAAAGGGGAGTAAAAGGGAGGGAAAAAAGAGAGAGAGAGATAAAAGTGTAAATAAAAATAGTAAGAAGGGAGGGGGTAATAAGAGGGCCTTTTAAGGCTTTAGTAGAGCTGAAGAGCGCCTTTATAAACACCCTTAAAGTGCCTAAGGTTTTTTTTATTAGTTCTGTTCTTTTCTTTTTTATTATTTCTATAAGTAAATAAACTAAGCAGCTATAACTTATGCTTAGTGTAGCCTCTCTTTTTCCTCTCTTATTTATATTATTATATAGTTATATTAGAAATAAGGAGTTTACAGAGGCTTTTGCCCTTTAGAGTACTAAGGTAGTAAGGCTTAGTGGGCTAAAAGGTAGAAGGTCTCTGCAGCGCTATAGCTAAGGCTATAGGCCTTATTACTAATATTAAAAGCTTAATACACAACTTTTAGCATATAAAATACGCTAAATTCTAGTATAAAAAGCAGTAGAATTTTCTTAGATTTTTATTAAATTATTTAATATTATAGGTAGTAAGCTTAAAATAATAGTTTATATAATTAATAAGTAGCTAATAAAGGGGAATATTTTCTTTTTTATATACTCTTTAAGCCTATTAAAGGCTTAATTCTATAAAAAAGGGCTTATAAACTACTTTTTATTTTCTATAATATTTATTTATATAAGAAAATAAAAAAATAAACTTATAGCTATATAAATAAGGTGCTAATATACTTTTAAAATATTAACTTAGTAAAAATTAGTATATAACTTTAAAAATTAAAAAAATTAACTAATTATATAAAAAAATTCCCCTTATTTTAGTAATAAAAATACTAGTTATAAAATCTTTTATAACCTTTTAGTTATTATATAAATTAGCTATAAAGTATACCTTAAGGTAGCTTATTATATAGCCTTTAGGATAAGTAGCTTAAATCTTTAAGTAAAATTTTAATTACTTATTTAATTAATATAAAAATTAATTCCAAAGTCTTACTAAGCTTAATAAACTATTAAGTTTCTAATTAAGTGTATACTAGCTACTATAAAATATAATTAAAAGAAAAAAGGCAAGAAAAATAAGGCATTTATAGCTATTAATAAATAATAGAAGAATTAATTCTATAGGTGCTATATACAGCCTAAAGCTGCTTATAACACTAATAATAGCTAAGAAAAGCCCCTTAAGAGTCCCTATAAGGATCCCTATAAGGCAGGGGATAAGGGTTACTATAAGGCCTATTAAGAGGCTTAATAGATAAGGAAGTCCCCTGAAAATAGCTATTATTTTTAACAAAAGCTAAATTAACTCTTAACTAGATTTATAATTAAAGAAAGCTTTTAAATATAAAGTAAAGGTTAAGAAAGTATTTATAATTTAAGAAAAGTAAGTAAGAGAGAATAAGGTAACTAAAGACCTTATCCCTGCCCTTATAAGTTTAACTTAGTCTCTCTTTAGTAGTATAGTATTAATATTTATATAAAATAATTATTAAGGCTTATAAAATATAGTATAAAATCTAATTAAATAAAAGAGAATAATAAGAAAAAGGTAGGCTAATAATAAAAGTAGTTTAACTTTATACTTTAAAAAGAAGTGCCTAAGGTTCTTAAAGTAAATTATAATAGCCTTAAAAGTAGCTAATAAGGCTTACCTTTTAAAATAATAATAAAAGACTTAAGGGGTGGGTAGAATTAGCTAAGAGCTAATATAGGTTTACCTTAAGTTCTTTCTTTACTTTAAATTTCTTTATATAAGTAGTAGTATAGTAAATAATAGTAGCTATAAATAATAATAATAGCTATAATATTTAGTTACTTTTAGGTTCTTTTATAAACCCTACTATACATTTAAGGTGCTAACCGCTTAAGCTTATAAGGTATTTAATATTAACTTAGTAACTTAGATACTTTAGCTTAATTAAGCTATATTTTAGCTTTATGTCTATATTACTTATCTTTCTATTCTTTTTTTTAATTTTTAACTTTAGCTTAAAACTTTAGAATTAAAGAGAGAATAATTTAAAAATAGCTTATAGTTTATAACCTATATTTACTAGCGGCTGCTACCAGCCGTCTAGGGTAATTTAATAAATAACCTATATTTACTTTTAATAAATTACTTAATCATAAAGGTATATTATAACTATAGTATATATAATATAAATCTTTATTATTATACTATTTATTTTAATATATTTATAGTATTATTAAACTTAATAGTTAAAGTAAAGATTAAGGGATAGTATTATTATTTTAGTTTTAAGTAAGGTTTATAATATTACTTTATAAGTGCTTAATATTATTTATATACACTTAGTTTATTTTATTATTATTATTATTATTAAAATACTCTAGATAGCTTTAGGAGCTATTTTCTAGTACCTTTACTTAGTTAATTATATAAGAAAAACCCTAGAGTAGAGAGGAAAATCTATATACTACTATATATCTTTTTATAGTTAAGGCCTTAAAATAGGGCTTTAGTGGTTTTAGTATATAAAATATAGTATACTATTAGCTAAGTTAGTAGCTATAGTTGCTAAAAGGTTTAAGGGAAAACTAATATAGTAGGTATATATAATTTATATATTAAAAATATATAGTTTAAATATATATTAGGGATATTTAGGTATAGTTTAGTTTAAAGCTAATAGAAATCTATTTTAGTTAGTAGTTTAATACTTTTAAAATATATTATATAATAGTTTTATATTAAGTAATATATTATTAAACTTATTTTATTAGAAATATTTATTTATTAAAATACCCTAAACGGCCTTAGCAGCCGCTATCTAGTACCTTTGCTTGCTAATTTATATAAAAAAAACCCTAGTATAGGGAGGAAAACCTATATACTATATATTTATATATCTACCAAGGCCTATATAGGCCCTAAAGTGGTCCTAGCTATAGAAGTAAGGTGTGCTACTTACTAAGCTAAATATAGTAGTAGTTACTAAAAGGTAGGATAAAAAGGTTTAAATATAAGTAGGGTTTATATTTAAGTAATAGTCTTAAAAAACTAATATAGTTTAATAAGGTTCTAAGGCAGCTTTAGTATAAGTTAGTTAATATTTAGTAGTCTTTAAGGCTTACTTATTTAGCTTATTCTTAATTAGTATAAGCTATTAAATAGTAAAGAATAAGTTAGGGATAGTAATAATATAAAGGAATTTAGAGTCTTATTAGGGTTAATAGGGTGCTAATATAGCCTTTATTTAGATTAAAGAGTTTAGTCTAAATTAGTAAAGTAGCTAGCTAATAGCTATAAGGTTTAATAGTAAAATTATATAAAGGTAGGTAGCTAAAAAGATAAATAAAGGCTTTTCTTTTAAGTTATTAACCTTCTCTTTTTCCTTTTTCTTTTTTTAATTATCTCTTTTATTTATAAGTTATCCTTAGCCTTATACTATTCTTATAGGGCTATTATAGTTCTAATTAAATCCTACTAACTTCTCCTCTTAGAAGATACCTAATAAATAAAATCTTAAAAACCCCCTTTTAAAGCTAGTAAGTTCTTTTATTAATTCTATATTAATATAAAATTAATATTACTTAAGGGCGCTGCTTAAGCTTAGCTCTACTATCCTTGCTTTATATAATTTAAGGATATTATAAGCTATTATTTTAATTAAAAAAGTAAGTTAATTTAAGTTAGAGTTAATATAGTATTTTAGCTAACTTAATTCTAAACCTTATTAAACTCTACTATAAGTATATTAAGTAAGGTAAAGATTATCTTTTAATAAGTTATTTTTTTCTTAAAGCTAACTTAAAGCTTAACTACATTTATAATTAAAAAGGTTCTCCTTATATAAAATAAAGGTTAAAAAAGTACTTATAGCTTAAAAGGAGTAGGTAAAAAAGAATAAGGTAATTAAAAGTATTATCTCTACTTTTATAAGTTTAACTTAGCCTCTCTTTAAACTTAAGGCACTAATATTTATATAAAAAGAATATAGTAGTATATAAAAAGTAGTATAAAATTTAATTAAATAAAAAGGGATAAAGGTAGGGAAGGGTTAGGCTAATAGTAAAGGCAGCTTAACTATATACTTTAAGAAGGAATGCTTAGGGTTTTTAAAGCAGATTATAATAGCCTTAAAGATAGCTAATAAAGCCTACCTCTTTAAGTAACTATAAAAGACTTAAAGGGGGGGTAGGATTAGCTAAAAGCTAATATAAGTCTAACTTAAGTACTTTCTTTTTTTTCTTCTTTTTTTTATATAAATAGTAGTATAATAAATAATAGTAGTTATAAATAATAATAGTAACTATAATTTATAATTGTAGCTAAGTCCCTTTATATACCTTATTATAGGCCTAAGGTGCTAGCTTTTTATATTTATAAGGTATTTAGTAATAGTATAATAGTAAAGCTACTTTGGCTTAGTTAAGGTATATCTTAGCTAAAGGTTAGCTTAGTCTTACATTAGTTTTATTTAGTTCTTACTACTTTATTTACCTTACACTCCTATTTCTCTTTAAAGTAGATAGCTAATATAAAATAAAAGATATAATTAGTCTTTAGTATTTACTTACTAAAGAAGCTTATAAATTAAAGTATATTAAAAGTAACTTAAATATTTTTATAATCTTAAAGAGGTAGTATTTTAAGCCTAAATAATTATAAATAGTTATACTTTAAATATTTTAAAATAATATAGTAATAGTTTTTAAAGTTAAGCTAATAGTAGTAAATAAGTAAATCTATACTAAGAATATATTAGTTATAAAAAAAGGATTTAAGCTTAATCTTTTTTATATATATTTATATAAAAATAAATAACTTATACTTATTAAAGGGCTTATATAATTATATAAGCTTTTATATAGTTCTAAAGTTAAGGTTTTACTTAGCTATTATAAAGGTATAATAAAGCTAATATATATATACTATAGCTCTTTCTTAATACTATTTATCTACTTATTTTTATTTTAGCTTTTTAATAAAGTTAAGTTTATTAAGGTATAAGAGAGAGTAGTGTTAAAGAGGTATAAAAAAAGCTAGTTTAAGGCCTTAATAAGCGCGCTAATAATATCTTTATTAAAGCTAAGTTATAATTATTATATAAGTGCCTTAGATTTTCTTTATTATATTATTTACTTTAATTTACTTATAAAAGTATTACGCTTAAAAGTTAAGGTAAAGGTTAATAAGTAGTATAGCTACTTTAGTTTTTATTAAGGCTTAAGGTATAGCCTTATAGGCACTTATAATAACCTAAAGATAGTAAAATTACTTTTTTTTAAACTTTTTAGCTATACTTTTAGTAACCCCTTTATAGCTTATTAAGGTATAGTATGTTTCTATACTATATATAATTAAGCTTTTATTAGAAATAAGGGGTTTACAGAGGCTTTTGCCCTCTAAATTACTAAGGTAGTGAGGCTTAGTAAGCTAGAAGCTAGAAGGACTTTGCAGCGCTGCAGCTAAAGCTATAGGCCTTATAACTAATATTAAAAGCTTAATATATAACTTTTAGCACTTAAAATACGCTAAATTCTAGCTTATAGAAGGTAGTAGAATTTTCTTAGATTTTTATTTAATTATCTAATGTTATAGGTGGTAGGCTTAGATTAATAGTTTATATAGTTAGTAGGTAGCTAATAAAAGGGAATGTCTTCTCTCTTATATACCCTTTAAGCCTATTAAAGGCCTAGCCTTATAAAAAGGGGCTTATAAGCTACTTTTTATTTTTTATAAAATTTATTTATATAGGAAAATAAAAAAATAGACTTATAGCTATATAAATAAGGTGCTAATATACTTCTTAAATATTAACTTAATGAAAATTAGTATATAACTTTAAAAATCAGAAAAATTAACTAATTATATAAAAAAATTCCCCTTATTTTAATAATAAAAATGCTAATTATAAAATCTTTTACAACCCCTTAGTTATTATATAAATAGGCTATAAAGTGCGCCCTAAGGTAGCTTATTATATAGCCTTTAAGGTAAGTAGCTTAAATCTTTAAGCTAAATTTTAATTATTTACTTAGTTACTATAAAAATTAATTCTAAAGTCTTACTAAGCTTAATAGACTATTAGGTTCCTAATTAGGCGTATACTAGCTGCCTTAAGGTATAATTAAAAGGGAAAAGGTAAGAAAAGTAGGGCGCTTATAGCTATAAGCTATAAGTAGAAAAATTAATTCTATAGGCGCTATACACAGCCTAGGGCTGCTTATAACGCTAGTAATAGCTAAGAAAAGCCCCCTAAGGGTCCTTATAAGGGTCCCTATAAGGCAGGGGCTAAGGGTTACTATAAGGCCTATTAAGAGGCCTAATAGATAAGGAAGTCCCCTAAAAATAGCTATTATTTTTAACACCCCCTCTAAAGAGATATTCCGAAAGCTAAAAGGGAAAGAAAAGGAATACTAAATTTAAAGAAAATCTATATAAATCTAAATAAAATCATAGAAGAAAAAGAATAATAGATTTAAGAAGCCTAAAAATAGGGCTCTTTAAAAAAGTTAAAAAAGTACTATAGTTATATATAGTAAAATTAAGGAATTTATTATTAAAGTTAAAAATCCATTTTTAGCTTATTTTAGTAATTATTTTAAATTTTCTAAGTGTTTTTATAATTATTTTAGTGCCTTTAGCTAGGCGTTAAAGATTTTATAGCAAAAGGTTATAGGGGTTAGAGCCCTATAAGCTCTAAGAAAATAGCGTGTATTAAAACAGCTAATAGCTTAGTTAGGCTATTAGCTAGTATTTTCTTAGTATCTAAATAGGCAATTTTAGCTAGCCTAGCTAAGATTTACTGCCTATTATAGTAGAATTTTAGTAGAGTGTGCTTAGTTTAACTATAAAGGGCTAGATTATAGGCCGTTTTTATAGCGCCTTAGTTATTGTAAAAAATCTATATAAGGGGCTTTATAGGGGCTTTTAGCTCCTTAAAAATACCCTCTAGCCACTAAAGCTCTCTAAAAGTCTTATAAATTGCGTTAGATTTAGCTTCTATAGTAGATAAAGCTATAGTACTAGCTTTCTTACTTTTTTAACTTATAGGGCCCTTAGCTAGCTTAAATAAATATATATAGGTGGATTTAAAAGAGCTTCTATTACCAGCAAAATCACTATTACAAAACCTAACTAAACTATTGCTAGCTTTGCCTTTATTTATAGGGGAATCCTTATAAATTATAGTAAGGTTCTAGGTACTAGAAAGATACCTTAGAAGGCTTTTTATAGTATTTAGGTGTTCTAAATAAGGACTAGTAAGGGCTATTAAAAGCTATTGCAGTGTAAAGGCAATGTTAGGCTTTATAAAGAGCATTAAATATATAATAGTCCTTATAATACTCTAATATTCCTTTATTTCCTTAGGGTTAAGGGGCTTAGTAAGCTGAGTTTTTAAGACCCTTAGCTGTATAGAAATTCTAACTGCCTTATAATTTTTAAGCTTAAAGCGTACTAAGGCCTCTTAAATATACTGTTTTTAGTGTATTTTTAGAGTCTTATTTTTTTAATTACACTAAATTTATACCCTTAGGAAGAATTCTATAGGGCCCCTATCTTTTATAGAGTAGGCCTTATATAAAGCCTTTTTAAGCTAATTTATATATTACAAATTTAGCCCTATAAGAAGGCAATTATTAATATATATAATAATAAAAGTCTTAGTTTTAGAATTATAAAATATAGCAGAGTTAGATATAAGGGGGCTAAAGCTAAGGCTTTTTAGCACTTTTATTGGCGTTTACTACCACTTTCTAAAGCTTTACTTTAGGCTATAAAGGGTCTTTTTAAGGATAATTATCTAATTTTTAAAAGCCTTATAACTATAGCTTTTAGCTAATTTAGCTAATTATAGATTTTGCTTAATAAATTCTGTAAAGCCCTTTAGAATCATTATATAAATAAGCTCTTTAAGGTAGCTATTTAAAAACGCATTTATAAAGTCTACTTGCTTTATTTCCCAGTCCTTTATAGCTACTAAAGCTAATAAAATCCGCTAGTTAGGGGGAATACTAATAGTAGCAAAGGTATCTATATAATCTAGACCTTCTATTTATATAAATCCTTTTATAATAAGCTATGCTTTATATTTTAAAGGATTATTTTCTTTATCTCTCTTTATCTTTAATATTAAGCGATTTTTTAAAACTTTCTGGCTCTTAGGGACTTAGTCTGCCTCTATAAATTTAAAAGTTCTAGCCTTTAAAAGTTGCTTAAATTTGCTAAATATAGCTTTTAGCTATTTAGCTATTTCTAAGGAATTTAAAGCTTACTTCTAGGTCTTAGGCTCACTATTAAGTATATTTTCTTTTGCTTTTAGTTGTGCCTTATAGCAGATTTTTTGTACTATAGCCCCTATATTAATATTTATTTTTTCTAGATTTAAATCGATTTTTTTAGGCAATAATTACAGAGAATTTAGGGAAATTAGATCCTTAGGGCTAAGGGCTTAGCTAAGCTCTAAATTAACTATCTATTTATTAGCTATAGGGTAATCTTTATTACTAAGAATAACCTTATTAGGTTGTTATTCCCCTTTTAAGGAATTACTTTTTATAGAAGGATTAAAGGGTTTTAAAGCCTTAGCCCCCTCTAAAATTATAGAGGGTTCTAAGGCATTTTTAGTAGAAAAATCCCTCTTTAAAAAGCTATTCCCTATAGAAAGCCTAAGAAAGCTGCTAAAAATAGGGCCTATAGGTTCTATAATTTTAAGAAAGCTAGTTTTTATTACAAGCTTCTTAAAGGGAATATATACTATATAGGTCTTAGAACCCACTATAGTAATTAGCCTTTTAAGCATAGTTTTAAGGGCTAGCTTCTAAGCTTTAGGCCTTTTTTCTAGCAGAATTAAGACCTTATAATAAGAGCCTATAGCCCTAAGAGAGCTATAATTAAGCCTAAAAGGCTTATTAAAATCATTAGCTAATAATTGTGCTAAGCACGCTAGTTTTATAGAATTAGCTAATAAATTTATAGAATTTAATACTAAGAAAAGCGTAAAACTCCATAAAAATAAAGGTAAACTAAACTAATATAAGGTAGCCTATAATCTATCTATAATAATATAAATAGAACGCTTAGCTAATCTATTTTACTTATAGATATAAGGGAAAGAAGTAGTAAATTTAATCCCTTTTTTAGCTAGCTAGCTTTATAAAGCAGAATTAATTTCTTTACCTTTATTAAAATATAAATATTTAGGGTAGGTCTTAAATTTATTCTTTAGGGTTTTAAAGAAGCCTTTTATAGCTAAAAATATAGTAGAGCCTTTCTTATTAAGAATTTATAAAGCCTATTTAAATCTAGTTTTTTAGTCTACTAAAAATAAGTAAATTTAGTGCTTATTATAAGGAATAAGGCTTATTTTTACTATATCTGCCTTTATTCTATTAAGGGCTTTAAGGGGGTTAGGGATAGGATTTTTACTAGGCCTTCTAACTGCCTTAGTTTAGTTATAAGCTAAGTAGTTAAAATCCTTATCTTTAATACTAGAAAAATCTAGTATTCCCTTAGCTAATTAGCTTGTTTTTTTTAGAAGGCTAAGCCCTAAATGCCCTAGCTAAATATGCTAAATTCCAGCTAGTTTTAGCAATTTTTAGTATAAATTAGGCTTTAAAAAATCACTTTTAGTGCCTAAGGGTAGCCTTTTAGGCCCTATAGAGCCTTCTTTCTTAGCTCCTTACTAGGTCCCTTTTAAGGAGCTATAGGCCTTTTAGTAAGGCATTAGCGAATATAAGGGCTTTAAAATTCCTTTAGTTGCCTTATAGTCTTCTAAAGCCTCTAATAAAATAATAAGAGGGTCTGCTAGAACCCCTTATAAATCCTTAGATTTAAAGACTAAATCTTATAATTTAGGGGCCTAGCTTAGGGCTATAAGCATTAGGAAAGAAGGGGCTATAGAATTAGAGGGTTTTAAATTACTAAAATCCCCTAATTCTTTAATTTTAGTAGCTTTGCTAGCCTAAAATAGCTCTTATAAAGGTATTTCTACCTTTATAGGGTAGCTAGCTTAGTAACAAAAGTGACTATTATAGTAGCTAAAAGAGCTACTATTAGTTCTTAAAAGGGGTGTATTATTATCTTTTACTTAAAAGAAAAAACTATGTTTTCTAATATTTAAAAGACTAATATAAGACCTATTAGCTAAATATAGGGCATTTTTACTTATATAGCCCCTTACTAAATAGTACTTTAATCCGCTAACTATATTTATATCTAGGTCTAGAAAATATAGTACATTTTAAAGGACTAAAGGCCTATATTTATTAAGGTTTTGCTAGTAAAGCACTAAAAATTTAGCTTTTCTAAATCCCTTTAAATAGATAGGTCCCTTATTAATAGAAATAGGCTTAGCCTACCCCTTTTTATAAGGGGTATAGCCTATAAAGTGCTTTTTAGAGTTAACTAAGTGCACTATAGAGCCTATATTATAAAGAAGGGCATTCTTTATTACTTTATAGCTAAAATTAAAGGCCTTAGAAGATATTTTATCTTCTAATTCTAGCTTACTTTTAGTACTAATAACACTGCTAAAATTAGAAGATTTACTGTTAATACTAGGGCTGCTAAGTCTACTAAGGGGCTCTAAAGAGCTGCTAGTAAGGCTAAAATTGCCTAGTATAAAAGCGCCCTCTTAGGTCTTATCCTTAGCCTTTTTAGAGGATTTTTTAGACAATTTACCTTTCTTTTTCTTAGAAGAAAAGGACTTAGAATTTCCCTTATTTTCTTTAAGGTTATTCTTTTTATTCTTATTTTTTTTAGAATTAGAATTTAAATTAAGGGTCTTATTTTCTTTAAATCCCTTATATATAGATTCTTTAGCTTTATAATTTAAAGCTTTAGCCACTATAGAGCTCTTATTTTACTACTCTTTTAGCAGGTTTACTATTAAAAATTACAGATTTAGTGCCCCTATAGGGATCCCTAGGGCCCTATTAGTCCTTATAGTAAATCGTTGCCTTTCTACCTACTAAGGAAAAGTAGACTTTAATACTTATAAATATTAATTTACTTAATCTATAGGCTCTATAGAAACGCTAGAAATTACTAATCTAGCTAGTAAATTATTAAATAAAGCATTAAAAGCCTTTAAGAATCCCTTATAATCTTAAAAAGTAAGGCTATAAAATTAGGAATATAGGGAGCTATATTATATTTTAGTACTATAAGAATACTGCCTTTTTAGAAGGCTAAAGGCTTCTATAGGGTCTTATTACTAAATTATAGCGGCCTAAGGGCCCTTAAAATAGCTATCTCTTAGAAGCATAAGAATAATAGCTTAGTTTAGATTACTTAAATTACTAAAAAATCCCTTAGAATTATCTAGAAAATTAGGCATTCTTAAAGCCCTAAATTAGATAGCTAGAGCTTATTTCTATTAGTTATAGTTTTCTAATCCCTTAAGCCTTATAGCTTTTAGGAAGCTATATACCCTTTTATTAAATTCCTTAATAACTAATTTATTATAGGAATTTAATATATTAGAATTCTTTTTATAGCTTACACTTCTACTAAAATTAAGATTTTTTAGTAGTTCTATTAGCTTAGGCTTTAGGTTATTAGCTATAGTAATAGCTAAATCTTTTAATTTTTATAAAATATTAGTAATACTTAAATTCTAAATAGTAATTTATTAGTTTACTAAGTTAACCTAAGCTTACTCTTAGCTTTTAGCTTAAGGGCCTAAATTTATAGGTTTTATAGCTGCTAAAAATTAAAGAGAAAATCTCTATAAATTTAAAAATCCATAAAAATGCCTATAAAGGTCTTAATTTTATAGGTCTTTACTTAAAAGAAGGAATTTTCTAAGCTTTATTATAGAAGAAAAGCTTCTATAAGGTTCCTTTTTATAGAGAGGAATAGCTTTATAAGCTCTTTTATAGAAATAGGAATATTCTATAATTTCTTTTCTTTTTTATAAAAGGGAAAGCTTCTTTTTTTATAGATTCTATTTTTTATAAAAGTAGAATTTCTTCTATAACTATATTTCTCCTTATTTTATAAAAGGGGAGTCTTCTTTTAGCAAATTTATTCTATTTTTATAAAAGGAATAATAGCTTTTAAGTCTTTTTTAGGTCTTTTACCTAATATAGAATATTAAGTAAATTTCTAGAGAATTTTCTAAATGCTTTATAAAATTTAGTAAATTTTTTAGATACTAAGAAGTTACTCTTAGGCTTATAACCTATTAGAAATAAGGGGTTTATAAAGGCTTTTGCCCTCTAAATTACTAAGGTAGTAAGGCTTAGTAAGCTAGAAGCTAGAAGGGCTCTGCAACGCTATAGCTAAAGCTATAGGCCTTATAACTAATATTAGAAGCTTAATATATAACTTTTAGCACTTAAAATACACTAAATTCTAGCTTATAAAAGGCAGTAGAATTTTCTTAGATTTTTATCTAATTATTTAATATTATAAGTAGTAGGCTTAGATTAATAGTTTATATAGTTAGTAAGCAGCTAGTAAGGGGGAATGTCTTCTCTCTTATATACTCTTTAAGCTTATTAAAGGCTTAGCTTTATAAAAAAGGGCTTATAAGCTATTTTTTATTTTTTATAAAATTTATTTATATAGAAAAACAAAAAAATAAACTTATAGCTATATAAATAAGGTGCTAATATACTCCTTGAATATTAACTTAGTGAAAATTAGTGTATAACTTTAAAAATTAGAAAAATTAACTAATTATATAAAAAAATTCCCCTTATTTTAGTAATAAAAATACTAATTATAAAATCTTTTATAACCCCTTAGTTATTATATAAATTAGCTATAAAGTGCGCCTTAAGGTAGCTTACTATATAGCCTTTAGGGTAAGTAGCTTAAATCTTTAAGCTAAATTTTAATTACTTACTTAGTTACTATAAAAATTAATTCTAAAGTCTTACTAAGCCTAATAAACTATTAGGTTCTTAATTAAGCGTACGCTAGCTATTATAAGGTATAATTAGAAGGGAAAAGGCAAGAAAAGTAGGGCGCTTACAGCTATAAGCTACAACAGAAGAATTAATTCTGTAGGCGCTACACGCAGCTTAGGGCCGCTTATTAGCACTAATAACAGCTAAGAAAAGCCCCCTAAGGGTCCCTATAAGGGTCCCTATAAGGCAGGGGCTAAGGGTTACTATAAGGCCTGTTAAGAGGCCTAATAGATAAGGAAGTCCCCTGAAAATAGCTGTTATTTTCAACAAGTAGCTTCTTAAAATAGTTATAGTAAAGCTAATATATAGCCTTATTAAATATTATATTATTATTTATAAATACTTAGCTAAACTTAAGGTTTTTATTTCTTAGTTAATATATTTCTATTTTAATATAAATAAGCTATAGAATATAGTTAGACTTATTTAGGTTAAGGCTATTAATAAACTTAATAAATAGGTTAAAGATAGCTTAAGTATAGTTAATTATATTACTTTATTAGCCTTAGGGTTATTAAGTTATTTTACTTTAAGAGGTAATAAGCTTAAGTTATTATTAAGTTATAAGTATTAAAAAGGTATTATAGCTTAAGAAGGTATATTTATACTTATTCTATAATAGGTAGTATTAATTAAAGTCTTTAATAAATATAGTTTAGTTTCTTAAAAAGGCTAATATAAGTTTATATAAAGGTATAGTTTAGTTATATCTAAAGTTAAGGGAGTATATAAAGTAGATTTTTATATCTTATAAAGTAATAAAATACTAATCTATTTTATACTAAGTTATTTATAATTTAAAGCTATATTTCTAATATATATATATAGCTATTTTACCTTTATATATAATAAGTTAGTAGTAGCTTAAGCTTAAGATAAGGGATAACTAATTTAGACTATATAGTTCTTATATTATTACTATATTAGTCTTAAGCTAAGCGCTTAGTATTATATATATTAAGTATATCTTTTTTCATATATTTTAATATAATACCTTTATTATAAAAAGGTAATAAGTTAGCTACTATATTTAGCTAGCCTTTTAGTAGAAATAGGTTAAAGGTTTAAATAGTTATTTATTATACTATATTATTAAGTTACTAAAGTTAATAAGAAAGGTTATACTTTAATAGTTTAGTTTCTACTTTTTTTAAAGCACTTAACTTATTTTTAAGGTAACTTTTTATAAGCTATAAAGCTACTTACTTTCTTATAATAGCTATAGCTTTTAACTTTAATTTAATCTTTTTATTTTATACTATTTAAAATAGTAAAAGTATATAATTTTATTAAGTAAGCTATCTTAGCTTATACCTACTATTTATTTACTATAGTATAAAATTAAAACTAAGCTAAGTGCTTATTAAAGTAGTTAAAATAGCGTTTATAAGTATTACTTATAAAAGCTAGGTATAATTATTCTCCTTTCTTATATTAATTAGCTATATAGTAGCTATACCTTAAGGTAGCCTTATAATATATTATAATATAGCTAAATTTATTTATTTATTATTTATTAAATTACCCTAGACAGCTAGTAGCAGCTGTTATTTAGTACCTTATCTTACTAATTTATATAGGAAAAACCTTAGTATAGGGAGGAAAACCTATACACTATATATTTATATATTTACTAAGGCCTATAAAGGCCTTAAGGTAGTTTTAGCTATAAAAGTAAGGTATACTACTTATTAAGCTAAGTATAATAGTAGTTACTAAAAGATAAAATAAAATAGTTTAAGTATAAGTAGGATTTATATCTAAATAGTAGTAGTTTTAGGGAATTAATATAGGCTAATAAAGTCCTAAGTTAGTGTTAATATAAGCTAATCTATATTAACTAGCCTCTTAAGCTTACTTATTTTACTTATTCTTAATTAGTATAAACTATTAAATAATAAGGGATAAGTTAGGTTTAGTAATAATATAAGGGGATTTAAAGTCTTATTAGGGTTAATAGGATATTAACTTAGCCTTTATTTAAATTAGAGAGTTTAGTTTAAATTAGTAAAGTAGCTAGCTAATAGCTATAAGGTTTAGTAGTAAGGTTATATAAGGGTAAGTAGCTAAAAAGATAAATAAAAGCTTTCTTTTTAAATCTTTAGCTTTCTCTTTTTTCTCTTTCCTTTTTTAATTATCCCTTTTATTTATAAGTTACCTCTTAGTTAATATTATTTTAGTAAAACTACTATAGTTTTAGTTAATTTCTACTAACTTTTTTCTTTAAAATATACTTAAAAAAAGAAATCTTAATAAGCCTCTTTTAAAGCTAATAAGTTTCCTTATTAGTTCTATATTAATATAAAACTAATACTACTTAAGGGTGCTGCCTAAGCTTAGCTCTATTATTTTTACTTTATATAGTTTTAAAATATTATAAACTATTACTTTAATTAGAAAAGTAAGTTAATTTAAGTTAGAGTTAATATAGTATTTTAGCTAACTTAATTCTAAACCTTACTAAACTTTACTATAAGTATATTAAGTAAGGTAAAGATTATCCTTTAGTAGGTTATTTTCTTTTTAAAGCTAACTTAAGGCTTAATAATATTTATAGCTAAAAAGGTGCTTTTTATATAAAGTAAAGGTTAAGAAAGTACTTATAGCTTAAAAGAAGTAAGTAAAAAAGAATAAAGTAATTAAAAATAAGGTCTTTATTCTTATAAGTTTAATTTAGCCTTTTTTTAGTTTTAAGATATTAATATTTATATAAGTAAGATATAATAATATATAAAAAATAGTATAGAATCTAATTAAATAGGAGGGGATAAAAAAGGGTTAAGCTAATAGTAAGGGTAGCTTAACTATATACTTTAAGAAAGAGTGCCTAAGGTTCTTAAAGTAAATTATAATAGCCCTAAAGGTAGCTAATAAAGCCTACCTTTTTAAGTAACTATAAAAGACTTAAAGAAAAGGGGTAGGATTAGCTAAAGGTTAATATAAGTTTAGCTTAAGTACTCCCTTTA
This sequence comes from Claviceps sorghi, assembly GCA_018360135.1. Taxonomy (NCBI): domain Eukaryota; kingdom Fungi; phylum Ascomycota; class Sordariomycetes; order Hypocreales; family Clavicipitaceae; genus Claviceps; species Claviceps sorghi. The sequence continues at coordinate 73,114 of SRPV01000003.1, read as the reverse complement.
TATTTATTCTTTTTATTCTTTTTTATATAAGTAATAGTATAATTAATAATAATAGTTATAAGTAATAATAGTAACTATAATTTATAATTATACTTAAGCTTCTTTATATACCCTACTATAGGCTTAAGTTACTAATCCCTTAGGTTTATAAGATATTTAATAATAATATAGTAATAGAATTACTTTAGCTAAGTTAAGCTATATTTTAGCTTTAATTAAGGGTTAGGTTAGCTTTATATTAGTTTTATTTAGTTTTTACTACCTTATTTATCTTATACTTTTATTTCTTCTTAAAATAAGTAGCTAATATAAAATAAAGAATATAATTAGTTTTAAGTATTTACTTACTAAAGGAGCCTATAGCCTAAGGTATATTAAGTATAACTTAAATATTTTTATAGTTTTAAAGGGGTAGTATATTAGGTTTAAATAGTTATAGATAGTTATATTTTAAATATTTTAAGATAATATAATAGTAGTTCTTAAAATTAAGCTAATAGTAGTAAATAAAGGAATTTATACTAAGGATATATTAGTTATATAAAAAGGATTTAAGCTTAATCTTCTTTATATATATTTATATAAGTATAAATAACTTATACTTATTAAGGGGCTTATATAAGTATATAAGCTTCTATATAGTTTTAAAGTTAGAATCTTACTTAGCTACTATAAGGTATAGTAAAGCTAATATACTTATACTATAGCTCTCTTTTAGTATTATTTATTTACTTATTTTTATTTTAACTTTTTAGTAAGGTTAAGTCTATTAAGGTATAAAGGTAAGTAGTATTAAAGGGGTATATAAAGAGCTAAATTAAGGCCTTAATAAGTATATTAATAGCGTCTCTATTAGAGCTAAGTTATAATTATTATATAAGCGCTTTAGATTTTCTTTATTATATTATTTACTTTAATTTACTTATAAAAGTATTATACTTAAAAATTAAGGTAAAGGTTAATAAGTAGTATAACTACTTTAGTTTTTATTAAGGCTTAAGGTATAGCTTTATAAATACCTATAACTACCTAAAGGTAGTAAAGTTGCTTTTTTTTAAACTCTTTAGCTATACTTTTAGTAACTCTTTTATAACTTATTAGGGTATAGTATATTTCTATACTATATATAACTAAGCTTTAAATAACCTATATATATAGAATCCTTATATTCCTTATAAGGTATCCCTATATTAATACTAAGACTATAATAAGGGTAAGTTATTATTATATTAGCTTTTTTATAACTTTAAATTAGTAAGCTTTTTATTAAAGCTTTTTATAAACCTAAACCTTAAAAAAGCAGGTAAACTATATAGGCTAAATTATAGCTTTTCTAAGTTAAACTAAGGTTATTATTAATTAGTAGTATTTAGTAAAGTAAATAAGTTTACTTTTTTATAAATAAAACTTTAAGCTTAACTTAGCTAATTAGTCTTAGTAAACCTTTTATACTTACTTAAGTTAAGCTTAGTTATTCTTTATTATATATCTATAAGTAAAGATATTTATATTATTTAAGAACCTTAGGATTAGTATAGAATTAACTAACTATAGCTTAGTATAAAGGGGGGCAATATATAGGAGGAATAATATAGGGGAGATAGGGGAACCCTATAGGACTTTAGTAGTAATAGATAGGGTGTTAGTAGCCTTACCCTTAAAGTAAAGATATACTATTTTAGTAGCTATAAAGGCTTAGGTCTACGCTGCTATCCACTTAGGGAGGCCTAGGGAGATTATTATATGCGTGAGTCAATAGTGGTGTACGGTGTCGAAGGCTGCGGAATAGCTAAATTTATAATATTTATAGTATTACTTAAAATAAATAATATTATTATATAGTTTAATATTAAATATCTTAGCTTTATAAACTATTTTAACTTAGTATAAGTAATTAGCTATATTTACTTTATTAATACTTATAATAAAAGAGGCTTTATTAAAGGTATTATATAGTTTTTAAGTTACTATCTTAACTATTCTAAGGCTATTAATAGTAATAAAGGCTTTTATAATATTTTTTTAAATTAGTTTTAGTAAAGATAGTTAAAGAATTCCTTAATAATTATACTAAACACTAATTATTAAAAGGTTATATTTAGTCTAAATATATATTAAACTTAGTCCTTACTTATTAAGTAAGGTTTAGCTAAGTCTCTAAATATTATAATAGTATTGCTACTATAAAGGCGCCTTATAGCTATAGTATATTATTATTAAATTACACTAGATAGCTTTAGAAGCTATTTTCTAGTACCTTTGCTTAGTTAGTTATATAGAAAAAACCCTAGAGTAAGGAGGAAAACCTATATACTTTTATATATCTCTCTATAGTTAGGGTCCTATAGTAGGGCCTTAGCGGTTTTTATATATAAAATATAGTATATTACTAGCTAAGTTAGTAGCTATAGTTACTAAAAGAGCTAAAGGAAAATTAATATAATAAATATATATAGTTTATATATTAAAGATATATAGTTTAAATATATATTAAGGATATCTAAGTATAGTTTAGTTTAAGGCTAGTAGGAACCTATATTAGTTAGTAGTCTATAATTCCTAAGGTATATTATATAGTAGTTTTATATTAAGTAATATATTATTAAACTTACTTAATTAGGAATATAGTTACTAATTTAAAATATTATTACTAATTTAATATAAATAAATTAAGGGTTAGGCTAGGTTTAGGGTAGGAGTTTATTAGTACTACTATACTTTTATATTTCTATTTTTTAATTTCTTAATTAAAACTAGCTTATTAATAAGTAATTTAAGGGGTTAGGTTTTTTTTTATAAGTAAAGTCCTTTTTTCTTAAGTTTAAGGACCTTTTTTTTCTCTTTTTCTTTATAATAAAAACTTAAATTAGTAAGTGCCCTTTCTTCTTCTCTTTAGTTTTTAGTATAGACTTAGTTTAAGTCTTTAGTTTTATTAATAATTTTAAAAGAAAACTATACTTTAATAAATAAATTATAGCTTAATAAGTTATTCTAAGGTTTAGCTTAATTCTAATACTAACCCCCTTAAGGCCTTTAATAATAGTAGCTTTATAATTCTTATATTATATAAATAAAAAATCTAAGAAAAAGTTATTATAATTAGAAAGGTAAGTTCCCTTTTAAGCCCTCTTTAAGTTTATTATAGCTACTAATTATTTAAGTATTAGTAGTTCCTATTTTAAGTGCTATATAGTAAGGTATAATTATAATAAAGTAAGTTATTTTAATTTACTTTAAGTTTAATATAATCCTTAACTAAAGTAGCCTTTATTTATTTATACCTTTTATTAAGTAAAGATATAAGCTTTTTTTAATTTTTAAGTAATCTATAATAATAAGGATAAAAATAATTTAAAGTCTTTATTTAATATAAGTTTACTTTAGTTTTATATTTATTTTTACCTTATTAATATATTATAGTTTAAAGTATATTAAGAAGTTTAAGAGACTACTTAGCACTTAATTAATACTAAGCTAAGTATAAGTTAAACCCTTACTATAGCTAAAGTAATTTTTAAAGGTTTTAAGTAAAATATATTAAGCTATATAAAATATTTAACTATAGCTATAAAGTAAACTAACACTTTATTAGTAATAATAGCTATAGTAGTTATAAGGGAGACCTTAGCTAAAAATAATAAGAAAGAGAAAGAGAGAGTAGAAAATAAAGGTAAAATAAATAAAGAAAGAGGGGGTTTAAAGGGAGGTTAAAAGCCTTTTAAGGCTATAGTAAAACCTAAGGGCGCTCTTAAGGCCGCCCTTAAGGCACCTAAAGTATCTTTAGTAGCTATTTTCTTTTTTACTTTATAACTTTTATAAATAAATAAATTAGGCAGCTATAGCTTAGTCTTAATATAGCCCCCTCTTACTACCCTTTTATATTTATTTATAATTATTAATCTCTATATAATAGATATATAGGCTCCTTTCTACTATACCCCCCTTATCTCCTTACTAAGCCTACTATAGGCCCCTTTCTTCTCTATATAGTTAATCTTCTATTATTTCTAAAATATAAAAGCTAAGTAATATTAAAAGAGTTAGCTAATATTAAGTATTTATTAAGTAAGATATCTTATTAATTTAAGTAAGTTAAGAGCTATATAGATATTCTTTTAGTTTTATATTAGTCTTATATTAGTGCTTATTAATTAAAAGTAGTTATATTTTAGGCACTATATAATTAAATATTAATAGTTTTTCTTTTTATCTTAATAGTAGTATATTAGTAATTTTATCTTAAGAATATAATAGTTATAAAAGAAGTAATTAAGGCTAATCTTTTTTATATATATTTAAATAAAGGCTATTAATTTAAACTTAGTAAAATAATAGTAAAAATAAATAACTTTTACCTTAAAGTAAAAGTTAAGGTTTTATTTAGCTATATACTAATCTTAATATAAATTATAAGTAAAGGCCTTAGTTTTATTCTTATACTACTTATCTTTTTATTCTTTTTTTAATTTTTAGCTTAAGCTTAAAGCTTTAAAATTAAAAGAGAGATAGTTTAAAAATAGCTTATAGTTTATAACTTATATTTACCTTTAATAGATTACTTAATAGTAAAGGTATATTATAACTATAATATATATAATATAAATCCTTATTACTATACTATTTATTTTAATATATTTATAATATTATTAAACTTAATAGTTAAGGTAAAAATTAAAGGGTAGTACTATTATTTTAATCTTAAGTAAGGTTTATAGTATTACCTTATATATACTTAATACTACTTAAAAACACTTAGTTTATTTTATTATAAATACTTTTATAATTCCCTTTACTATATTACCTTATTTAATAAAGATATAGTATATACTTATACTATATATAATAAGGCTTTATATAACTTATATATATAAAAGTTTTAATTTCTATAGTAAGCACCCTTATATAAACGCTATAAGTATAATAAAGGCTAGCTATTAATATATAAGCTTTTTTATAAGCTATTTTTAGTATATCTTTTACTATAGCTTATAGTATATCTAAACTCTTAAAAAGTATATAGCTTATATTAGCTAAATTATAGTATTTTGAAGTTAAATTTATATTATATTTAATTATCTTTTTTTAGTAAAATAAATAAGTTTACTTTTTTAAAAATAGAATTAAAGGCTAAATTCCTAAGATTATTCTTAGTAAACCTTTTAAGCAGTCTTAAGGTATTTCTATATCTCTTTTATTATATATTTATATACTAAAATATTTATTTATTTATTTATTTATTAAATTACCCTAGACAGCTAGTAGTAGCTGCTATTTAGTACCTTATCTTACTAATCTATATAGGAAAAACCCTAGTATAAGGAGAAAAACCTATATACTATATATTTATATATCTACTAAAGCTTATAAAGGCCCTAGGGTAGTCCTAGCTATAGAAGTAAGGTATGCTACTGTGTCAGGGCAAATCGGTTGGGAGACCGATGTGGCTGTAGCGTGGGATGTGGTTGCAACTAAGCAAGGGTAGGCCTAACTATCTAATTAAGGGGAAAAGTATAAGTAGAGAGTGTTTTTTATAGCTTTTCTTTATACCTTATAGTGCGTTTTTACGCCTATCTAAAATATTAAAATATTAAAATAAGGTTTTTATTATATTCCCTTTTTCTTATATACCTTACTATTATGTAAGCTTCTAAATTAAAAATACTTACTATTATTGTAAAGTAAACATAATAAATTATCTAATTAGAAAGAAACCTATAAATTAAGACTAAAATTAAGTATATTGCTTTATTAGTTATTATTATAGAAAGAGGTAGAAAACCTATAGAATTACTAAGGAAGGCTGCTTACTATATTCTAAGAAAGAAAAGAGCTATATAAGAAGATAAGAGTCCTAGTTATTATTTTTAGCTAAATAAACTATTTAATTATATAATAATTCTGCTTCTAAGATTATTTTCTATGCCCTTTATACATTTAACTCTATAGATTCTAAGGTTTGCTACTAGTAATATAGCAGCCTCTATAGATTATAAAGTTAAGTGTATTAAAGGGTTGTGTAGGTTTTAGGGTTAATATAAATAGTGGTTCTACTTAGGTATATATTCTAATTGCCTTAGTATAAGCTAAGTTAAAAAGAGGCACTTTTTAGCTACTACTAGACTAAGTTTATTATAATAAGACCTTACTATACTAAAGGACTAAACTATAGCTAGCTAAACTATTAAAACTATAATATATTAGTAGGCAAACAATAATTTTCTTAGTTAAGAGTATTTAATTTTATTTAAAAGCTAAGAATAGATTAAAATTAGTAGTTAGAAGCTAAAGATAATATAGCTTAATAGAATAATTATAACTTATAATTATTAAATAAGCTTACTTATAGCCCTTATACTTTATAAAGGATCTTAATTAGCTTAAAACCTATAAAGACTATTTTTAACCTAGAGACTAGTGTAGCTAATACCCCTAAACAACTAATTAGCTAGTAAATAGCCTAATTTATGCTTATATCCTTAGTTATTTATCTTACTTTCTTTATTTCTAAAAGCTATCTCCTTACCCTTTTTATTTTTTTATATAGTATTATTAAGTTTAATGCTAATAGTATTATAAATTTACTTAAAGCTTTTATAACTAATCCTATACTATTATCTTTCCTAGCTCTTTTATTTAATTAAGACAATCCCCCTTTATACACTTTTATATCTAATTAAATTAATATTCCTAAGCCTTTCTTTATTTCTTTAAAAGTAAGCTTTTATACTAAATGCCTTAGTATTTCTAAGGAAGTCCTAGCTCTTAGTGCTAATATAATAAACAATACCTTTAAAGAAATTAAGCTAAATAACTTTACTAAGCTCTTTAGTAAGACTATTAAATACTAATAAGCTATTGTTTCCTTTTAGAATAGCTTTAATATTAATAAATTTATTAAAGAAGATATTACTAAGTTTATTAAGGACTTTAAAGATAAGATAAGAGTCCTTAGTATCTTTAATACTAATTAATACTATAAGTTTAAAAAATAGATTACCCCTAAGCTTAGGAAAATTATTAAGCCCTTTATTATTACTTATATATAGAAAGAAGCTAAAGAGGCGTTACTATATTAGTTTATAGCTACTTCTTAGGAGTAAACTAAGAAAGCTATTAATTAGTTAGAATAACTTAACACTTAGTATCTCTAAAGCTTTTCTAATATATATCTTTAGCTTTAGTAGTATTAAGCTTTTATATTTAAAGCTTATCCTAAAGAATAGAAATTTATTACTAAACAGTCTAAATATATATATAAGGCTATACTTAACTAAGTAATTATTAGCTTCCTTAATAGGTATAATATAACTAAGGAGGCTTTTATTATATCTAAGTATAAACATCTTTAAAGCCTTCTAAATAAATATATTAAGACCTATCTTCTGTTAGAAAGCTATAATCCTTACTAAATAACTACTAAAAAGACTAATAGGTAACTTATTAATCCTAAAAGTAGCTATTAGCTCTTACTTAACTAATTATATAAATGCTTAGGAAAATAGGCTTCTATTAGTTAATCTAAAGTATAGAGCTTTATAACTAGTTTTAATAATTATAAAAGTTAGATAAATACGCTTATAAAGCAGCTTAAAGAGCTATATATTATAATACTTTAAGGGAATGCCCCTATACCTAATCTCCTTAGAAGAATTAATAAATACTATAATCTACCTATAGTAATAATATAAAACTCTATCTATATTAAGGAGTAAGAGAAGTATATTAATATCTATATAAATGTATATAAAGCTAAGCGTTATTTAAATAATAAATGCTTCTACTATAATAATAAGGGCTACTTTCCTAATAGGTATAAGTACTTAGCTTATAATTAAAAGATTAGCTTTATTTAATATAACTCTTAAGTATAAGTCTTAGCTATTAGTAATAATCTATAGAAGTACTAAGTGCTATTAATATTATATAATCTCTTTCTAAACGCTAGAAGCTATATTTAATAGTTAGCAGTTTTTTAGATTAAATACTTTACTAATTATATTATTAGCTATTTAATCCCTTAAGTATAAGCCTTTAATTAAGTTACTAAGGAGAATTAAGTAATAATACTAAAGAAGAAGGAAATTATTAATAGTATAAGCTAAAGGTTAAACTTATTTATATATTAGCCTAAATATTAGAGGCTATAGCTAACTAAGATCTTATAAAAGGACTTACAACTAAAGACTAAAGTAATTATACTTTATAAGGTTAATTAGTCTAAGCCTAATTAGATAAATGTTTATATTATGCCTTTTATTAATGCTAATATAACTAAAAGAGCTTAGGTTAAGGATGTTATAGATAAACCTACTATAGAGACCTACTCTTAGCTTATTAAACTAAAGGTTAGTAGCTAAGACTTAAATAAATACTATAAGAGACTTATTAAGTAGCTTTATAAAGAGGTTCTTCTTAAGAAGATAGGCCTTAGCTTATATAATCTTTTTAGGCTCCTTCTACCCCTTATTAAATTAGTTAGTAAGGAATATTAAGTTAAGGCAAAAGGTGTTAAGAAGGTTCTCTTCTATAATAGCTGCTCTAAAGCTATAAGACTAATCCTACTAAGTAAGTTTTATAAATTTAGTAAAAACTAACTATCTAATTTAGTTACGCTTTTAAATATTATTTAAGCAATAGCTGCTTAAGTTAAATATAATAAAGCTACTAAAGCCTTTATAGTTAAGCCTATTAGCAAATCCTTAGTTAGTGTTAATATAGCTTTATAGACTCTTTTATAGAAATAAATATAATTATTAGGGGTTATAGGAAATACGCTTAACTTAATAATAAAATTATCTAATTAGTAGGTAATAAAGGTGCTCTTTATAAAGATTAAATAGCTATAAATGCTTTTAGTTACTATTCTAAGAAAGTAAGATATCCTTTATCTAAATTTATAAGTAAGGCACTTATAAGAGCTGCCTTACTTATAAATTTACCTTAAAAACCTAAAAGAACTACTTTTCTTAGCACTAATTAACTCTAGATTATAAGGGAATCTAATTAGTAAAGACTTTATAAGAAAAGTTAGTCTATTAGTTTAACTAATAAAGATTAAAGCTAATAGTATATTATACTTAAACTATTTAGTAAAGCTAAATAGAGAGGTTAGGACTAAGCTTTATCTTAGTAATATCTAAACTCCTATCTACTTTTATATTACGCTAAACACTATCTCTATCCTTATTATCTTAGGTATACTATTTATTTAATAAGCTTAGGTAATATTTAATTATAGCTAAAGGATTAAAGAAATGTAAGTAAGGTACTGTTTTAGTAATACTATTATAGTCTCCTATGCTACTAGTTCTATTATATAGGAAATATATAATAATAATAATAGTATTAAAGCTTTAATAGTAAACGTATTAATTTTAAAAGGGGAATAGTATAAAATAACAACCTAAAATAAGGATTAATTAATTTAAAATAAAATATATATATAAAATATAGATTAGATAATCTAAAACAAAATATAAACTAAATTAAAACCTAATAAAGTGCTATACCTACTTATACTTAATAAAGAAAGGTAGATTATAAGGCTTATTTTTAGAGAAGCTTTATTTAAATAAATATAGTAATTAAAAGAGGCTATTAAAGAACTCTAATTAATATAACTAATCTAAATATTTAATCTTATAGTAAATATAATATATAAGAGAGTGGCTAATAAGGTATATTTATTTAATAATATCCCTTTTAATAGCTTTGTCTTTAATAGAGACCCTAAGTAGAAAATAAAGAAGTAGAATAAAGTTAAGTAGTGCCTTAATAAATATAGGAAGTATAAAGAATTTATTATTAATAAGTTCTTTAAACACTTATAAGGGTTTTAAATAACTAAAGAAAGATTAGATTAAATAATTAAAAAAGTTAAAGAATATCTTATACCTTAAGAAATAGATATTTTTAAGGAAATTCTTAGTAATTAGGAGGTAGCTCTTATATAGGATATCTTTAAGATTAATAAAGTTAATCCCTTTATTACCCCTTTATAGGTTATTAAGGTTGTTAAGTATAAAGCTTAGTAAGTTAGGTTTATTTCTATTCCTTTAGGGTTATAAAAGAGGCTAATAGACTTATTAAAGATAAAATTAAAATATAGATTAGTGAAAGAGAGCTATAGGTTATATAGAAATCTATATTTCCTTATAATAAAGAAAGATAGGGGAATATAGCTAATTTTATTAGCTATAAAGTATAATAATGTAATAATATAGAATGCTAGTATCCTATAGGGTGCTAAGAGCTTTAGTAAGGAATTTAGTATATATAAAATACTCTCTATTATTAATTTTCTTTCTGGATATAACTAAGTTAAGCTTAATAAGAAAAGCTAAGACCTTATAATAATTGCGACTTTAATAGGGCTTTTAAGGTTATGCTAGCTGCCCTAGGGGGCTATAAACTTAGTTGCTTAGTTTATCCATATTATAGGGCGCATTCTGTTTAACTTAATACCTTAAATTTACGCCTCTTTTCTAGATAATATTGCTATTAAAGGTTCTGCTATAACTTATAATAATATTAAAGCTTTACTTAGAGTATATTAATACGTTTTAGAATATTTAATTAATATTAATAAAGTGCTTATAAACCTTAAGTTAGCTAGTTATACTACTTTTGTAATAAAGAGCGAATTTTACTAGCTATTAGTAGTTATTATAGGCTTCTGCTATAGTATATATAAAAGAAAGCTAGCTAAGGCAAAGGTCCTTAAGCTTAGGGAGTAGACTATATATAAGGATAAGAAGGATATATATTCCTTTCTTAAACTTACTTATTTTTACTATATTTAGGTCCCTTATTATGCTTTAATTACTCTCCCTTTAATAAGGTTATTATAGAAAAATACACCTTAGTGTTAGAGGCTAAAATATTAAGACGCTATAAAGAAGGTTATTAATATAATTATAATAGCACCTAGCCTTTAATTAATTAATCTAAGTAAAGGTTATAAGGAAATTATTCTTATAGTTAACACTAGTAGTATAGGTTAGGGGGCTGCCTTATTATAAAAGTATAATAGATTATAACATTTAGTTTAGTCTAAAAGTGGCGTATAGTCTGCTATAGAGGCAATCTATAATGCTATAAAGTAAGAATATAAGGCTCTTATATATGCTCTTTAAAGGCTATATATTTATCTTTATAGTATACTATTTATTCTAAAGACTAACTTTATAGTCTTAAAGCATTAGTTAGCTAAAGCTATTAATAATATACTTAATATACTTATTATATAATAAATAAGCTATATTTAGCTTTTTAACTTTATAGTTTACTATATTTCTAGCTAATAAAATAGTGCTATAAATAAACTTTTAAGAAAAGAGTCTAGGCCTTTTAATTAAATAAATTAAATAGTTAAAGGTAATATTAAAGAGTTTATTAACTTATACTTAAATGCTAATTAATTTAAGGAGCCTTAATTACCTAAATATACTACTAAGTTTTAAAAACTTATTTAATATCTTTAAACACTATATAGACTATTTAATCTATTAGTAAAGTAATTTAAGGCACTTAAAACTACTGCTTAAAAGTTCTTTATTAATAATAGGCGTCTTTTTAAGAGACTTATAGGGATTATAAAAGGCCTTATTATTATTATTAATAACCTAAAGCAACACACTATTATTATAAGGGATATATATAAAAATATAGGCTATAAAGGTATAGAAGTTATCTTTTAAGCTCTATATTAGTAATATTAGTAGTAAGGTATATAGGATATAGTAAAAGATATAATATCCTATTATAAGATATACTAAAAGTTTGCTCCTTAGCGCTTATAAGAGCTATTAATCCTAATTACGCCTAAGAATCTAATAAGCAAAATTTATATTAATACCTAATATCTACTATTTAATTAAGGGTATAAGTATCTATTAAAGGCTTAGTGTAATCTTATTAAATAGGTTAAAGTAGTTTCTATTTAAGCTGCTAATATTACTACTATACACTATTTCTTTAGTAAGCTTATTAGTAGGTTTAGTATATTCTAATATATTATGTATAATAGCAGCCCTAAAATGCGTAAAGATTTATAAAATATACTATTTAATCTTAGCATTTATAGTATTTAGACTTTAGAATATAACCCTAAAGGTAATGCCCTTATTAAAGCTAATTATTAAACTTTAGCTTTAGCACTTACTAAGTTAAGCAGTTTTAATAGGTATTAGCTGTAATATCTTAACAGAGCCTTACTTACTAACTATGTTATAGTAAGGGCTTTTTATAGATAGTTTACCTTTTATTTAATTTATAGTTAGGAACCTATTTTACCTTTAGAGGTAGAATTCCTAACTTAATAATTAATTAATTAGGATACTATTATAATAAGTTAGGATCTTTTTAAAGCTTAGGTCTAACTCCTTAAATATAAAGCTAAAGATATTATTACTATTAAAAAGAAGGTGCTATACTATAAATAAAGACTAATAGCCTAAATAAATAAAAATTAAGCGGTATCCCTTTATAAGAAATCTAATTAATTAAATCTAAGAGATCTTATTCTTATTTATAATATATATTACGTTATAAATATATTTATAGCAAGGAAGTTAGTAATACACTAAAGTGGACTATTCTAAATCTATAGCTAGGCACTTATTACAAAAGCTTATTATCTATAGACCCTAAATAGTATTATTCTAAATAAAACAATTAATAGTAACTATCTTAAGAAGTTTATGCTTAATAAAGAAGGGTAGTGGACCTTGTTTACTAATAACTAGCTTTATTAACTACTATGCGCTTCTTTAGGCTGTTATATACTAGTAACTAATTTAAATAGCTAACTTTATTCTCTTTTACTATCTGTTTTTAATTATAATATATTTAATTAGATAATTGCTACTAATAAACCTCTAACTTTAAGGGGTATCTTAAAAGATAAGAAAGATTTAGCTAAAGAGGACTTAAATAGGGAGGCAACTATCCTACTATACCGCTACCCCCTTTATTAAGTTAAAGTTTAATTGCTTAAAATATTAAAAGAGTAATAAGCTAAGTTTATAGCTTATACTGTTTTATCTAATTACTAATAGTACTTCTATTCCCTTTTCTTTCTTTAGCTTTCTTCCTTAGTTATTTAACTTTTATATATTAATATCTTATGTTTTTATTTTATTAATACTATTAAGTATTAAGACTTATTAAATCTTATAGTTTGCCTTATTTTTAGGGAGGAGGTAGGCTTAATAGTATTATTATACTTTTTCCTTTTTACTTTTACTTTAATTAAATAGTTTATTTTATTCTTTTATTTACTTTTTTATTTCTTTCTAGATTAAATAAGGAGGTAGGATATTAAACGCTAAATAAAGCATAATCTTTAGGTTTAATGTTCTAACATCTTAGCTTTCCTTATTTAGTAGCTTTTCTATATTTTTAGCAGAACCTTTCTTACTAAAAAAGGCTTAGAGACTATACTAATCCTTTACCTATTAATAGTATCCCCTTTTAATCCCTTATTTATAAGAAGTAGAACCTTTTTAAATATAGTTACTATAGATACTACTATAAACTCTATATACTAATATATATTTATAAAAAGGGAAGTATATATACTTACTAAATATAGTTACTATCCCTAAATATATCTTTATATAAAAGGCATAGGCTATATTATTATTAGTTTTATATAATAAGACTAAAAAGGTAAGTTTTCTTTTATTTTATTCTATAAGAAAGGTAAAGAACTAACCCTATAGATATATGAATTCTATAGAAATATATATTAAAGTTAGATAGCGCTTTAAAATCTCTCTTATACCTAAAACCCTTTAGATAATCTTTTTAAACACTTAATTATAAAGGTTTAGGGATATAAAATAATCTATTATCCCTTTAAGAGTATTTAGTAGAATCCCTTTCTTTATAATAATTTTAGTATAGATTAGAACGCTACCTTTGCCTAAGTTAATACTACTAATAAGGACTGTTTAATAAAGAAAATAGAACTAATAAGGAAAGATAGTTAAATATACTTCCTTATTATTTAATTAGATATTTGCTTATTATTTCTATATTAACTAACACTTTTTAAAAGGAAGTATACGCTTACTAATTTAAGGTATATATAGTAGTAAGCTTCTCTTTAGGAATCTTATTTATAATAAAATTAGCAATATTTAGGAGTTTTTTATAAGGATTATTAAGATAATTTATAATAAAAAAGGTAATAAAGAAGGCTTTATATTATTATTATAATAAAGGCTAAAGAAGGAGGAGTTATAAGAAGAAGAAGAAAACATATTATAGGAAATAGCTAGGAGGCTTCCTTATTTTAGTAGCAGAGTGAATTACTTACGCAATACCCCTCCCTATTAAATAGTTTATGTCTGCTGCTTTCTAACTAATATAGACTAGTAATAGCTACTAACCTATAAATTTGCTAACTTTAACTAAAATTACGTAACTTAATACGTCTTTAGCTGCTAAATTACTTATAAAGCTTTAACCTATAGACCTCTCTACTTTAGCTAAAAAATTCCTACTTTTCCCTTCTTTATAACGCTCTTATTTTCTTCCCTTTTCTTTTATAACTACCTAATTTAGCTTTCCTACTCTTTTACTAATATATTATAAGTTCTTTTATATCTCTTTAACTATTCTTTTTATAAGCCTCTCTTACTCTATCTCTATATAGTAAGTTCTCTTATTATAAAAAAATCCTTATTTCTTAGAATTTATATCTTTATTCTCTTTATTTAATTTCTTATTAAAGCATTTAATTATACTACTATAATATTAAGAAAAGCCTTTTCTCCCCTTATTTTTAGTTTAGCTTAGTAAAGTTATAAACCTTAGATTTTAACTTCCTTTTAGTTTTTCTATAATAAATATATCCTCTCTTTTATTATAGTAAAAAGCAAATTAAAGAGCTATAATAGCTAATTTTATATAATAATTAAGGTAAACTATATAAATAAAGAGCTAGGAGATTTATTTTAGTATTAGCCTTCTCTCTTTATTCTTAGAAATAAATAGCTATAATAGGTATTAGAGATAAAGATAGATAAGTATATTAAGGAAGAATATACTTTAGTTCTACTTATAAATAAAGGTTAGAATAAGATTAAATAGTTAAACTATCTATATAATATCTATAGTTTCCTTTAAGCTACTAGTTTTAAAGCTAAAGAAAGCTTTAAATAGCTTAATTAGTTTTTATTAATAATAATAACTAAATATATATAATGTAGGATTAAGCATATTATAGCATTCCTTTTAAAGGAAATTAGTATTAGGGAATAACTAATTAACCTAAAAGACTACTTTACTAACTATAAATCTGCTACTTAAATGCTTCCTTTTAAAAATAAACTTATTAATATTTAGTATAGTATATATTAAAATCTATAGAAACTTTATAATATTTAGTATAGTAAGCAATTTATTGCTAAGTTTATATACTTTATAGGATACTAAACTACTTTTATATAAGATAGAAAGTAAGGAACTCTATACTTCTTTAATAGCGTTTAAAGTAATTAATAATATAGGTTTTAGCTTTTTATATAAAGATAGACTTAAATTCTCTATATTCTTAACTACCTATATTATTTTTAGGCTGTTATAATACTAAAACCTACCTAAAATAGTAGATATAAGTATAGCTATACTTATCTTTACTTTATAATTTATACACTTTAGGGCTTAGCTAGTGTGTCGGGGCAAATTGGTCGGAAGACCGATGTGGCTGTAGCGCGGGATGCGGTCGCAGCTAGGCAAGGGTAGGCCTAACCATTTAATTAAAGGGGAAAAGTATAAGTAGAGAGTGTTTTCTGTAGCTTTTCTTTATATTCTATAGTGTGTTTTTGCGCCTATCTAAAATATTAAAATATTAAAATAAGATCTTTATTATATTCCCTTTTTCTTACGCGCCTTACTATTACATAAGCTTCTAAATTAAAGACGCTTACTATTATTATAAAGCAAATATAATAAATTATCTAATTAGAAAGAAACCTATAAATTAAGACTAAAATTAAGTATATTGCTTTACTAGTTGTTATTATAGAGGAGGTAAGAGAGCTATAGCATTTCTAAGGGAGGCTCTCTATCACTTCTAAAGGTAAAAGAGGGCTGTATAAGAAGATAAGAGTCCTAGTTATTATTTTAGCTAGATAAACCATCTAATTATATAATAA
This sequence comes from Claviceps sorghi, assembly GCA_018360135.1. Taxonomy (NCBI): domain Eukaryota; kingdom Fungi; phylum Ascomycota; class Sordariomycetes; order Hypocreales; family Clavicipitaceae; genus Claviceps; species Claviceps sorghi. The sequence continues at coordinate 56,948 of SRPV01000003.1, read as the reverse complement.
TTCTGCTTTTAAGATTGTTTCCTACGCCCTTTACGCACCTAACTCTATAGATCCTAAGGTTTATTGCTAGTAGTGTAGCAGCCTCTGTGGATTATAGAGTTAAGTGTATTAGAGGGTTGTGTGGGTTTTAGGGTCGACAAACTAGTTAAATAGTAGAATAAATTATATAGTTCTACCCTATATTAGACTTAATAATTAAGTATCTTCCTAAGGGGAGCTTTATAGTAAAGGAGGCTAGTAAGTTTAAGCTCCCTTTATAATAGTAGCTCTTTAGTAATCTAATTCTTAATAAGAAGCTATTATACTATACTACCTAGTAGAGATTGCTTTATATGCTTACTAATATTATAGTAAATAAACTTAGGTATATAGTATTATTTAATTAACTAACTTTTAAGTAGAGGGAGAAACTTAAGTATAATATTTTAAACCTAGCTTTAATTCTAAAAGCTATAAAAGGTTTAGTCCCTTTTATTAACTCCCTTATTATTAAAAAAGGGTATATAAAGATAAAAGCACTAATTAAGTAGAACTATAACTTATATCCTTAGGGCTATTACTTAATATAGATTAGATTAGATAAATTACTAAAAGTAGGGAATACTTTAATAGATATTTAGAGAACTTTTAAAGCCTTTATACTTAGAAATATTAAGACTTTAGATATTATATATGCCTTTATTTAAAAGAGCTAATAAGATAAATATAATAAGTAAGAAAAGGTAAAAAAGGTTTAAGCTATTATAGATACTACTATTATAAAGGCAGCTAGGATTAATTAGGTAAAAGATAGATTAGAAACTACCTCTATATTACTATAATCTCTAAGGGAAGCTAGGAAAGACCTTAATATTAAGGAAATTGCTGCTTTTATATTATTATAGCAACTAATAGATAATAATTAAAAAGATAAGCCTATTATAAATAAGTAACAACTACTATAGAATTAATTGTAAATATTTAATTAAAGGGATTAGCCTTAACTAGACTTTTTCTTAGGACTTAAAGGTAAAGTATAAGATATTTTATATATATCTTTAATTACTATTGCTAAAAAGGTTGCGCTTAGAGATATAAGTTATATAACTACTATTACACTCCTACTAACTATAAAAAAAAAGGTATTAAGTAAAGATTTATTCTTATATTAGCTTTAATAAGTAGATTATATATTTCTATTATTTTTATAAATATAATAAGGATAATAGTCTAAAATAGAATTTAGAAATATATTAAAAAGGATATAAAGTAGAAGCTAGTGTAGGTTCTTTTATAAGTAAAGCGTGTAAAGTAAAGGAATAAAATAAAGGATATAAAGAAATAGAAATTATTTACTTAGGTTTATAAGATATTTATTTTCTTTTTTATCCTATTTATTTGCCTCTTTTTATATATTAGTCTGCTATAAATTATAGAAATCTATAGTATACCTAGGGAGGTGTTATATTAGGGTAAATTAGTTAGGAGACTAATATAGCTGTAGCGTAGGATATAGTTGTAACTAAGCAAAAGTAGGCCTAACTATTTAATTAAGGGGAAAAGTATAAGTAGAGAGTGTTTTCTATAGCTTTTCTTTACACTCTATAGTGTATTTTTATACCTATTTAAAATATTAAAATATTAAAATAAGGTCTTTATTATATTCCCTTTTCCTTATATACCTTGCTATTACGTAAGCTTCTAAATTAAAAACACTTACTATTATTATAAAGTAAACATAATAAATTATTTAATTAAAAAGAAACCTATAAATTAAGACTAAAATTAAGTATATTGCTTTATTAGTTATTATTATAGAAAAAGGTAGAAAACCTATAGAATTGCTAAGGAAGGCTATTTACTACGTTCTAGAAAAGAAAAGAGCTATATAAGAAGATAAGAGTCTTAGTTATTATTTTTAGCTAGATAAACTATCTAATTATATAATAATTCTACTTTTAAGATTATTTTCTACGCTCTTTATACATTTAACTTTATAGATCCTAAGGTCTGCTACTAGTAGTGTAGCAGCCTCTGTGGATTATAGAGTTAAGTGTATTAGAGGGTTGTGTGGGTTTTAGGGTCGACACACTACTTACTAAGCTAAGTATAGTAATAGTTACTAAAAGGTAGAATAGAATAGTTTAAGTATAAATAGAATCTATCTAAGTAGTAGTAGTCTTAGGGAACTAGTATAAGCTAATAAGGTTCTAATTTAGTATTAGTATAAGCTAGTCTATATTAATTAGTTTTTTAGGCTTACTTATCTTACTTATCCTTAATTAATATAAACTATTAAATAGTAAGGGATAAGTTAGGTTTAATAGTAATATAAAGGGATTTAGAATTTTATTAAGATTAATAAGGTATTAACTTAGCCTTTATTTAGATTAAAGAGTTTAGTTTAAATTAGTAAAGTAGCTAACTAATAGCTATAAGGTTTAGTAGTAGGGTTATATTAGGGTAGGCAGCTAAAAAAATAAATAAAGGCTTTTCTTTTAAGTCTTTAGCTTTCTCTTTTTTCTTTTTCTTTTTTTAATTATTTCTTTTATTTATAAGTTACTCTTTAGTTAATATTATTTTAATAAAACTACTATAGTTTTAATTAATTTCTATTAACTCCTTCTTTTAAAATATATTTAAAAAAAGAAATTCTAATAAGCCCCTTTTAAAGCTAATAAGTTTCTTTATTAGTTCTATATTAATATAAGATTAATACTACTTAAGGGTATTACTTAAGCTTAGCTTTACTATCCTTACTTTATATAGTTTTAGAATATTATAAACTATTACTTTAATTAAAAAAGTAAGTTAATTTAAGTTAGAGTTAATATAGTATTTTAGCTAACTTAATCCTAAACCCTACTAAGCTTTACTATAAGTATATTAAGTAAGGTAAAGATTATTCTTTAATAGGTTATTTCCCCCTTAAAGCTAATTTAAAGCTTAATAATACTTATAGTTAAAAAGGTGCTTTTTATATAAAGTAAAGGTTAAAAAGGTGCTTATAGCCTAAAAGAAGTAAATAAAAGAGAATAAAGTAACTAAGAATAAGGTTCTTATCTCTATAAGTTTAATTTAGCCTCTCTTTAGTTTTAAAGCACTAATATTTATATAAGTAAAATATAATAATATATAGAAAGTAATATAGAATTTAATTAAATAAAAGGGAATAGGAAAGGGATAGGTTAATAGTAAAGGCAGCCTAACTATATACTTTAAAAAGGAGTGCTTAGGGTTCTTAGAGTAGATTATAATAGCTTTAAAGGCAGCTAATAAAGCCTACCCCTTTAAGTAATTATAAAAGACCTAAGGGGGGGGGTAGAATTAGCTAAGGGCTAATATAGGTTTAGCCTAAGCACTCCCTTTATACTTATTTTTTTTATTCTTTTTTTATATAAGTAGTAGTATAATTAATAATAGTAGTTATAAGTAATAATAGTAACTATAATTTATAGTTATACCTAAGCTTCTTTATATACTCTACTATAGGCTTAAGTTACTAACCCTTTAGGTTTACAAAATATTTAGTAATAATATAGTAATAGAATTACTTTAGCTAAGTTAGGCTATATTTTAGCTTTAATTAAGGGTTAGGTTAGCTCTATATTAGTCTTATTTAGTTTTTACTGCCTTATCTACCTTATGCTCCTATTTCTCCTTAAAATAAGTAGCTAATATAAAATAAGGGATATAACTAATCTTAAGTATTTACTTATTAAGAAAGCTTATAGCTTAAGGTATATTAAGCATAACTTAAATATCTCTATAGTTCTAAAAGGGTAGTGTATTAAGTTTAAATAATTATAGGTAGTTATATTCTAAATATTTTAAGATAATATAGTAGTAGTTCTTAAAATTAAGTTAATAGTAGTAAATAGGGGAATTTATATTAAGGATATATTAGTTATATAAAAAGGATTTAAGCCTAATCTTCTCTATATATATTTATATAAGTATAGATAACTTATGTTTATTAAGGGGCCTATATAAGTGTATAAGCTTTTATATAGTTCTAAAGTTAGGATCTTGCTTAGCCGCTACAGAGGTGCAGCGGGGCTGACGCGCTTACGCTATAGCTCTCTCCTAGTGCTATCTGTCCGCCTATTCCTGTTACTAAAATATTTATATTATTTAAGAATTTAAAAACTAAAGTAAAATAAACTATTTTAAGTTTTTTATATAAAGGTATAATATATAATAGAAATAGTATTAAGAATATAAAGGACCTTTATAAAACCCTTATAAGTATAGGTTAGGTAGTAGCTATTTTACTCTTAAATATTAAATAAGCTTCTTATTTATTAATAAAGGCTTAAGCTTATTATATTATTTATATAAGTAATTTAATAGTAAGTATTATATATATTAGTTATTTATAGTAAACTATATTAAAGGCTATAAAGATATTTAATTAAAAAAGTAATATAGTTTTACTATAATACTATACTATTTTTATAGCTTTTACTAAAATATTAAAGGCTATTTTAATAAAGTAGTTTACTTTATTATTTATTTAAAGGTTAAAAAGAGTGCCTCTTTTTTTAAATATATAAGTAATTTATATTACTGCTATTACTTTAAGGATTTTACCTATTATACTTAAAAAAGAAATAAAATACTATACTTTTATATATTATATTTTTAAAGGGGTCTTTTTAAGCTTATATAAGATAATTACTTTAGCTTTTTAAAATAGTTTTAAATAATATTTAGCTTAGTAATATATATTAAGAAAGGTAGCTAAAGTATAAGCTAAAGGTTTATTATATACCTTTAAAAACCTTACTAAAAGCTTATTAAGTTTAAGCACTTTTTAGTTTAATAGCTATTTAAAGATTTTATAAATTTTATTTATTATAAATTTATTCTTATTAAAAAATACTATAGAATTAAGGTAGGTACTAAGGTTATTTAAAAGGTTATTTATTTTTACTATAAATATTAAAAAAAACTAATTAAAAAAAGCTTTAGTCTTACCTTAATAAGTATATTATAGTATTTAAAATTTACCTATATCTTAGTATAAGGGTAGAACTTATTAAGTTTTTAATAAAAGTTTACTTTTTAGTTTAGCTTATTATTTAAGCTTTTAAAAGCTTTTTTTACTTATTATTACTTTTACTACTACTTTTTACTAAAAGCTATATTACTTATTATATATAATATAGTTTTAATATACTATTATTTTAAATATAGCCTTTTAGTTTATTAAGATATATTAGTAATACTATTATTTTTAAGCTTTATAAGTATTTTAAACTACCTTTTTTATTTTAAGGTTCTACTATAGTTATATATAAGAACTAATATAAAGCTTTTTTAGTATTATAGTTATAGTAATAATATTAAGTTTTATTATAAGCTATTTAGTAAATATATCTATATAGCTTATATATACTAAGAAAAAAAGAAAGTTATTAAAGTAAAGTTAATATACTACCTTAGTAAATATAAAGTCTTTATTTATATAATACTATTTAAATTAGTATTTTATAAGTAAAGAGTTAATATTTTTAGTATTAATATAAATAAGCTATAATATATAATTAAAACTAATAAGGTTATATCCCTTTAAAAACTATAATATTATATTTATAAATACTTATATATAATTAATAATACTATCCCTTTTACCTTAAGTTCTTTATATTATTTCTCTTTAAAGTATAGTAAGTTTAAGTTACTACTACTTTATAACTATAAGTAATATTTTACGTTTTAGTAATATATATTTATAGTAGTTTTATAATAAATAGTATTAGTTAAAGTCTTTAATAAAAACACTATAAAGCTATATAAGCTTCTTTAAGAGTATATAAAAGGGGGATATTTAGTTTTATTTATAGTTAAAGAAGTAAATTAAGTATATATTAATATTTTATAGTATAATTATATATTAGTTAATACCTACCTATATTATTTATAACCTAAGACTATAATAATAGTAAATATATATAGCTATATAATTACTTTAAGCTATTAGCTAATAAAGTTTAAAACTTAAGTTAAAAGGTAGTTTATTACTCTTATTAAGTTCTTAAAGTATAACTATATTAGTTTTAAGCTAAGCTTTAAGAATTATATAAACTAAGTAGGTTTTTTTTTATATATTTTAATATATAACTTATATAGTTATATTTATTAGTTAAAAAAAGTATTAATTTTTATTAATAATAGTTTTACTATTAAAATACTATAGTTTTATAGAAAAGCTTTAATAGCTTCTCTTAAGTAAAGGAGGGGTAATATAGTAATAAAGTTCTTATTAGCTATTATTAAGTAGTTACTTTATAAGTAGCTAATATATTTTTATAGTAATACTTTATAAAAAAGTATAAAGCTAGCTAATTTTCTTTTATCTTTTATTACTTTAGTTTATTCTTTAGTTTTTAGTTTAGCTAAAGTAATAAAGGTATTAAGCTAGTTTAAGTGTATAATATAAGCTTTAGCTTATTACTTATTAATAGTTTTATAACTCTTTAACTATATTAAGTAAAAATCTAAGTAGTTTATATAGTATTTCTATATTACTTTTATAAGGGCTAAGTAGTTACTTTTATTATTATAATAAGTAGCTATATAATAGCTATAGTATAGAGCTAATATATAATATACTATTATATAGCTATATTTAAAGTATTAGTAGTATTAGTAAGTGTTACAGCTAGCTTATAAAGGCAGGTATAGGGGCCGCAAAGAGTGCTCTATTAATAATAATTATAGACTAAGGAGCAAAAAGAAAGCAAAATAACCCTAGCCTAAGATATATAGGCTTTTATATAAAGTAAGCTTAGTTACTTTATATAACCTTAGCTAAGCTAACCCTTATAAAACCTCTTAAGGAATATACCTAAAGGTATTAGTCCTTACACTACCCCTCTCTAAGCTAGTGTCACTATATAACCTTAGCTTATAATATTTAGAATTCTAAAAAAAGGTAAAGAAATTACTATTAAATAATAAAAAATAATAATAATATAATTAAAACACTTCTAAAATCACTTATAACATTTTCTATACTAGCTTAGCACCCTTAATCCTTAAGCTCTATATTTTACTTAATTATTATTAGAATATAAACTGCTATTTATATTATTAGCTACCTACTAAATCTAAGTTTATAACCTTATAAGTAAGCTTATAGCGTTAGAATACTCTTAATAGAAGGATTTTACTAAAGTTACTATATATTTAAAACTATTAGCATTATAAAACGCTTTATTTAGTTTTAAACCTTACTATATAACTTAATATTAAAGCTTTTACCTTATGCCTTTACTTATAAATTAAGAAGCTAAAATTTATTTAACTTCTTATTTTAGCTTACTATTAATAATATTAAGTAGCTTAAGTTATATATATTACTAAGGCAGTAGATTATTAGCTACTTTTTATAAGTAATTTATATAAAATAATTAGCTTCCCTTAAACTATAGTAAAGTTTCTAAAATATAGCTAAAACTATATTCTTTTAAGACTTTTTAAAGGCTAGCCTATTAAGAATCTAACTAAGTTATAAAAGCTTTAGTTAAAAATCCTTTTTTACTTATATAAATAAGGTCTCTTATAGACTAATTAATAGCTTATCTTTTCTTATTAGCTTAACTTTCTTATTGTTTTTAAGTATAAAAAGTATTTTTATAAGTAATTTACTAAATATTATATAATTAGTATATAAGCTTAGCTACTACTTTCTTTCTCTTAGAATTTATATTTACTTTTATTAATAATAAAGAAAGTAAGTAATAGGGTTTATAATTAATAGCTATAGTTAGTAAACTTATTTTTAAGAAAGTATAATATAAACTATTATATATAAAATCTAATAAAAGAAGGTATTTACTTTAATAAGTTTAGTACTTATTTATATAAAAATATAGGTATTAGTCTAAGTTAACGTTTATAATCTTAACACTTCCCTAAGTTTAAGAATAGTAAGGACTATTATAATAATATTTAGTGCTAGTTAGCTTGTTTATTATATTTATAAATTTAAATATAAATAGTCCTATATTATTAGAAATCTAAACCTTAGGCATTCTAAAGAACTAGTATACTTAATAAAAGTAATAACTTATAAGGGTCTTAGTATTATTATTTTTTTTACTAAGAATTAATATTATAAGTTAGCTAAACTTATAAATAAATGCCTAAATATAGTTATAACTATATATATTTATTAGCATTGTCTTTCTATTAACTACTATAGTATACTATATATAGAAAAGAATAGAAATTAAATATAAGAGTCTTAGTATTTTATTATAATATATTTTATTATATTAGTAATTATAATAATTTACTATATATCTTTAGATATTATAACTTAGTTTATTTTACTAATAGGTCTTTACTAATAAAGCTTTAGTTTTATTTTAATTATTATAAGTAAATATAGTAAGAGTATAAGCTTTATAGATTAAAATAGTGTGTAAAAAGATTTTACTATTAGTTAAAGTCTTAAAAACTACTAGCTTTTTATTATAAAGACTTAGACCTTATTTACGGTTTTCTTAAATAATTAAATTAATAAAATTAGCTTTAGTAAGTATTATTAAATTAGTAATAGTCTCTAAAGTAGCAATTTATAATTTAATTTATTTAAAAGGAATTAAAATAATATCTTAATTAAGCTTTTTATATACTTTTACTATAGGATTATTAATAGGTTTTTATAGAAGGGTATTAATAGCTATATTCTCTTTTCTTAGTTAATACTACTATATAATATTAAAATTAGCTAGGTATTAAGACTAATAGATTTATTAAGTAGAGAGTAAGTGTTTAGAAGAGAAGAATATTAAAGCTTAATAATTAGTAACTATAATAAATTTAGCACCTTATAAGGCTTATTTATAATTATAAAGAGTATAAATTATAATAAGTAATTCTTAGTCTTAAATTAGATGTACTTATTCTGTTATAGTTAAGGATTTTAATAAGAAGCCTAAAGGTTTTTAAATATAGTCTTTTTATTCTTATTAAAGTATACTATCTATAGCTTTAGCTAAAGCATTATATTCTACCTTTAATAGTTATTTAAGCTTATAAAAGGCTAGTACTAAGGCTTATATAGCTAATTTCTTAAGCTTATTAAAGGCTATAAGTTACTTAGGACCTTTAATAAAGAGAATATCCTTTTTTAATAGTTAGTTTAATAGTTTAGTAGTCTTATTAATATAATAGTAGAAAATATAAATATAGTTATAAAAGCTTAAAAAGGAGTATATAGCTTATTATAAGTTTATATCTTTTTATTTCTAATTAGTAATAGCTTAGATCTTTTTTAGGTAAATGCTTACCTTATAGCTAACCTTTAATTATATACCTAAATAGTTAACCTTTTATATATTAAAGTATAATTTCTTAATATTACTTTAGAGTTTAGCTTAATATAAATAAGAAATTACTTTCTTTACTATATTAAAGTATAAATCTTTATCTTCCTCCTTTATAAAGATTAATATATTATTAATATATATATTAATAATAGAGTTTAGTAATTTATTAAGCTAAGCATTAATTAAGGCTTAAAACTAAGTAGGTTTAATACTAAGGCTAAAAGGAAGAACCTTTTATTAATAAGTTCTAAAGTATATTCTAAATACTATAAGATATTTTAATTAAAAGGCTACTAATATTAAATTAAAAGCTCTTATAATATCTACCTTTAAGAGTTATTTTACTCTTCTAACTTATATAATAATACTTAGAATATTAGGAGCTAAAGTAAGTTATTTCTTAATAAAGCTATTAATAAAGCAAAAGTTATAGTAAAAATATCTTTCTTTTAATCCCTTCTTTAGTATAAATAATATAAAAGTAGTATAAAGTAGTATATTAAAGCTTTATTTAATAAAGCTAATTTAGACTAACTTCTCTATTATTTCCTTTTTAAGTTATATATAGGCATAGAGGGTATTATATTATATAGGTTATTTAGTTATTAGTTATTTAAGTTTAAGAACTATATTAAACCTTAGTTAAAATAAGGGAAGGTAGGTTAATAACTCTTTTAAAAAAAATCCCTTTAAGTAAGCTAGCTATAATAGTAAGGACTTTTAAACTAAGTTTATATATTTTAGCTTTTTACCTTTAAGAAATAAGATTATTATTCTTTTACTATAAGTAATCTTAAATAAGTAAGCTTATCTTACTAAAAATTCTACTATAAAGACTATATTATTAGGTTACTTAATAAGGGAAATAGGCTATAAAGATAAGAGTATATAAAACTACTAAGTTTAATATAAATCTAAGGAAATTTTATTTATTAGCTTATTTAAATCTACTAAAGGTTTTATTTCTTTCTTCTTTAACTTTTTATACTTAATAGTTAAGGATATAGTCTCTTCTTTTATAAGTTATATAGCTTAAATAGTAGTAGGTTCTCTTTAATTATATTAAAGAATTTGCTTCTATTTTTATACTTTCTTATCTTAGTCTATTAAATAGTTATAATAGATCATATTAGCTTAAGCCTTAATATTTATAGTCTTTTAAGTTTAGTTATTAATAATAATAGGTTTAAAATAATAAGTAAGTAGTAGAATATTATTAGGCTAAATTAGAGTTTTTATAGTAAAAAAGAGTTTAATATAATATTTAACCTAAAAGTCTTAACTAATAAAAATATTATAATTAGATCTTATAATTAAGAACTTTTAATATTAAAACTAGCAATTATTTAAAGTAAAGAAAGCTTATATATATTAGGTAATAAAACCTTAAGATATATTTCTAAAGTTAGCTAATTATAAAGGTTTTAAAAACTTTATAATTTTACCCTTAAGAGTCTTAATAACTCTTTTTATAAATTTAGGCGTTATTAATAGATAGATTCTAACTTTAGTATTATAGAAAGCATTAGTATAAAGTTTAAGTCTATTATTCTTTACTTAAATAAGTATAATAAATTAATTTAATAATAACTTCTATCTATATTTAGCTACCTATAATATACTATAGACTACTAAAAAGACTTTTAATAGTTTAAATTATTTTCTAAGCTTTCTTTTTCTTTTATAACTTTAAAAAGGTTGTCTCTCTCTTTCTCTTTATTTAAAGAAGGTTTTAGATTTTTATTAAAATAAATAGAAAAGGTATAAATAATAGCCTTTTTATTTAAATACTCTGCCTAATAGTAACTAGTTAATCTATATTTATAATAAGCGCCTTTAATATAAGCTCTCTCTTATAATATATTAATAATCTTTTAAATATTAAAGGAAGTTAGGGCTTAAAGCTTAAGATATTTATAATAATTAAGCTATTTTTATAAAGGGGATACTAACTTCTATTTAAAGTAAGGTAGGTTTATCTTTTATTAATAGGTATAGCTTTTATTTTAGCTAATAATAGCAATAGTAACCTTATAAGTAAAATGTTTATATAAGGTTAATTTACTTTTAGCTAACATTCTTAACTAGCTTATAAGATTAAAGCTAGGTAGTAGATAATTATAAAGAGTAGTCTTTTATACACTATCTTTAATATTAGCTTAGTTAAAGAGAATATTAACTTTAGTAATAAATATATTAATATTATCCTTTTAAATATTAAAAAGTAGCTAGCTAAAGGTATAGCTAGCTATAGTAAATAAGTATAAGTCTTTAAAAATTGCCTTTAACTATATAAGTATTTTTTATATACTATAAAAAGGGTTATTATCTAAAATATATTAATATTACACTAAGTCTTAAGTAAAACTTATTAATTAGTTAAAAACAGTAGCTATTTAGTAGCATTTATTAATATAGTAATGCTAATTAATATAAAGATAATTAATTATAGAGATTATCTATCCTTTAAATTTTTCTTTCTGTGATAGATTTAAGCTTTAGGCTTAGATTCTAAGCGCTCCCTCTATAGGCCCTTTATAGGCCTATAGGGCTTGCTTAAAGTTGCCCTTACGTATCTATATTATATATAAGCTAAATATATAATAGAGAGAAGAAGGACTTTCTCCTTCTCTTTTAAGGATATTAATAATACTATTATTACTAAAAAGCAGTAGCCTTTTAAGCTAAACTAAAATAATTAATATCCTTTACCTTTTAATAATTATAAGGATTATAATAAATCTAAATTAAGGTAATAATATAATACTCTTAAAGAGTATATAAGAACTATAATACTTTTAAAAGAGGGTTATATAGTAAGATATATAGCTAAAAAATATATACCTTTAAGTAGCTATAGTAAGCGCGCTACCTTATAATATTATACTAGCTTTATATAATATAATATTAAGTAGGCCTTAGTAAGAGTAGTTTAAATATAAGCTACTCCTAATAGGAACCCTTTATAATAATAATAAGGCCTCCTTTTAAGCTTAATAAAGTTTAATAGTATATAAGCTTAAGGCTAATTCTAATTTTATTAGTAGTAACTATAATAAGTAGTTTTTAATTTATTAAAACTTAAGGCTAAAGATTTAAGCTTAAGTTACCCTTTTCTTTAAGTTAGAATATACTTTTATGTATATTTTAAGGCAATTCCTTACTTACCTTAATAGTATATTTATAAACCCTTATTAAAAGAAACGCATAGTTTTAGAGCTAAATTAGCTTAAATAGTATACTAATAAATGCTTTATAGATTTCTATATTTACTTTAAATAAAAGCTAGTTTTAATAAAAGGTATTAACTAAATAAATATAGTAAAGCTATTTAAACTTTATATAGCCTTTAATAAATAAATATAGAACTACTATATAGATTATAATATCCTTTATAATAACTACTATAAGGCTATTAAATATTACTATAGTATTACACTTAATATTAACTTATACTACTTTAAAGAATATATTAAGTTAAAGCAATTTAGCTATATTAGCTATAATAAGAATAGTAATATAAAGATAATTAGTATTAACTTAGCTTTCTTCTTAATAGTAATAGGTAAAAAGAGAAAGTTAAAAAAAAAAGTAGTAAGAAATAAGATTAGTTCCTTAATAAAGGCTAAATAAGCTAAGTAAGTAATACTAAAGGTATAATAATAGTAAAGGTAAGTAGATTAATACCTTTACTATAAAGTTATTAAGTACCTTATTTAGTAATATTACCTTTTATTACTAAATTACTTAGTAAATATAGTAATAATATAAGTTTATAAAGTCTTTAAAAAGAATATAATAAGTAAGTTTAATAGCTTTAATTTAAAAAAAGATAGCCTTACTATTTAAGTCTTAATAATAAAGGTAATAGTAATATTGCTTATTATACTAATTACTATATAAACTAGTTAAAGTAAAAGTATAGTAAGATAGAATAGAATATAAAATTACTACCTTTTTTTATTTTACTTCTTTATAATAGTCTCTCTTTCCTTTAAACTTAAGTTAATAGTAAGTGTAATAGCTTTATAATTATAAGTAAGAAGGTTATATAGTAGCTTAATCTTACCTATATTTAGCTATTATATATATATAGTATTATAATAGCTATAAAGGCACTTAACTTAGTTTAAGAGGTAGTAGTAATATAGCTATATATTATATATTTAGTTTACTTTTAAGCAAATATTAATAAATAGGTCTTCCCTATAGCTACTTATATAGTCCTAGGATTATTCTATAACTATATCTTAGGTATACTATAGCTATTATATAATAGAGTTAAACTCTATATAGTATAGCACTACTTAATAGTAGATATATATTTTAAATTAGAAATTAAGGCCTTTAATATATAGAAGGTATAATACCTTACTTTAGCTATCTTAAGCTTTATTTACACTAGCTTAGTATAAAAGATAGTAAAAATAAGGTTAAATATATCTCTTATAGTTACTAGCCTTTATAAAATAATATTTATTCTATTAACTTTAATAGGTTCCTTAGTCTTAAATAAAGTAGCTATTTTAAAATAACTTTTAGTAAAGTTTAAGGACTTTATAAATCTCTTTAAGAAAGAAAATATAAGTGTACTACCCCTTTATTAAGGCTAATTAAACTACTATATTTACTTATAGCAAAACCCTAATAATCTAATACTAAAGCTCCTTTAAGCGCTATTATATAATATACTATAAAACTAACTATTAAAGATTTAGAAATAAATTATAGAACTTATAAATAAAGAATAGATTTAAGCCTCTTTCTTATTAGCTATAGCCTTTATACTATTAATTAAAAAGGTAGGGAGTAGTTAGTAGTTTTATAAAAACTACTATATATTAAATAAAGTTATAAATTAAGACTACTACCTACTATTACTTATTAAAGAGACTCTATACTTCTTTATAAAGGCTTAGTAGTTTACTAAACTAAATATTTATACTGCCTTCTATTAGATTTATATAGCTAAAAGGGATAAATATTTAATAGCGTTTTATATATATTTTAGCTTATTTAAATAGCTAGTATACTTATTTAGCTTAGTAAATATATTAGTAATATTTTAGTACTATATTAATAGTGCTTTAAGGAATATATTAAGGGACTATATAATAGCTTATCTTAATAATATTCTTATCTACTTTAGTAGCTTATATAAAAACTATATTTAATAAACTTAAGAAATCCTCCTTTACTTTTAATAAATAGGTTTATACCTTAATATTACTAAATACACTTTTAAGGTAATAAAGGTAAAGTACTTAAGGTTTATTATCTAAGCAAAATATATAATATGCCTTAACCTTAAGAAGATTACTATTATTTATAACTAAAAGGCCTTAACTAAGGTTAAAGGTGTTTATAGCTTTTTAGATTTTATAAACTTTTATTAAGAATTTATTATAAACTTCTTAAACCTTATTAAGCCTTTATTAGCCTTAATATAAAAGGGGACACTATTTATATAGTTCTAAGCCTATAAGGATATATTTTAGCGCTTAAAATTAGCTTTTATTTTATACTTAATCCTAACTTAATAGAACCTTAATTAGAATACTATAGTAAAGGTAAACTCCTTAAGGGAGGCTTTTAAGGGTTATCTCTCTTAGTATAATAAAAAAAGTATACTTTACTTAATTATATACTACTTTATATAATTAATAGTAGTAAAGCAAAACTATATTATATATAATAAGGAACTTCTTAGTATAATCTCTTATTTAAAGGCTTAATTAATAAAACTTTAAAGCATAGCCTATCCCTTTATAATTCTTATAAAATATAAGAATTTAAAATACTTTTTTAGCCCTTAAAAGATATCTAAATAATAAGCCTATTAAGCTAAAACACTAGCACTTTTTTACTTTTACCTTTATTATTATTTAAGTAGCTAAGTAAAGAGGCTAGATATATTGTTTTATTAAAAATAAAATAAGTTTAAGGCAGCTTTAATAAGGTAAGCACTTATTAACCTAATCTTTATAGTAGTAGTTAGAGAGACTTAAGGTCCCTTTATTAGTTCCTAAAAGAGCCCCTTAAATATCTACTTAATATTTAATAAAGACCTACTAAAGAGGCGTAATTTCTTTATTAAGATATACCTTTAAAACCTTTAGAACGCTAGTATTTAAGAGAACCTTACTTATTTAATAAAGTTAAGGGTATTATAAAAAAGGGCTTATTAGTTTCTTTTAAAAGCTTAGACTTACTAATAAGTAGTAAACTATAGGGTAGATATATATAAAGCGCTATTATTTTAAAGCTAACTTTAGGCCTTATAATATAAGCCTTTAACTATAGTATTAATCTACTATACCTATAAGTCTCTCTTACTAAGCTACTTAGGTAGAAATATAATATTTTAAGCTCTTTATAAGGACTTTTACTAAAAGGGGATATTAGCTAATATTATAAGGTATATTTAGAATTACTACTATTTTATTAAGTAAAAGAGCTATTAGTTATATTAAGGCTTACTACGCTTTATTTTAGCTTTAAACCACTTTTAGTTATAGATCTTTATTAACTTTATAATAGACCTCTTAGCCTTCTTACTAAATACCTTATAGTACCTTATAGTAATTACTAACTACCTATTAAAATATATTTAGCTAAAGGCTATAATAACTATAGTATTTAAAGTATATATATAATAGTTTCTAAAGTGCTAATAGTAGTTTTATAAGTTCCTATAAAGTATTATTTCTAATTATAGCTTAAATTAAGTAAAGGGGTTTTAGTTTATACTATATTCTCTTACTAAAACTAATTACTTATTATTTATATTATACTACCCTTAAACTAATAGTAGTATAAAATAAGTAAACTAAAAGATATAGTTAATTCTTTATACTATTATAGGATTTTTATAATATAATTAGCTTAACTATCTTTTTATTTATTAGCTTATATTAAATAACTATATATTTATTATTATAAAAGTTAGTATAAACTTAGCTCTTTATAGATTTAATATAGATTTTATTTAGTATATTAAAGGCTTTATTAAAAGCCTTATATTACCTAAGAGGTAGGTAGTTTAGTTTTTTAAATATATTTATAAAAGTATATAGCTAACTTAAGTAATAATAGATTTTATATAGTAATATTAATAGAAAATAGTAAATTATACTTATTAGCTAATAGAAAAGTTTATAATTAAAAATAAGGTATAGTTAAGCCTTTATTATATAAAAACTAACTATTTAAGCTAAAAACTAAACTAAATTATAATAAAGTATATTATACTAAAGGTTCTTATATTATTAACTATTTACTTAAATATATTAAAGAGTGTTTACCTTATTTTTTATATTAACTTAATAGAATATACTATAAATAACCTACTTTTATTTTAAGTCCTTTAAAACCCTTATTTAAGACTTTAATTACTTTAGCCTTTTAATAACTTAAAGCTAGTAAAGTATAAGGTAAAAGAAATTTTAGCTATTAAAAATGCTTAAGGTTAAAGGGGCTAATATAATATTTTAGTAAAATAAGTAAGCTATATATAGCTAATATAAAAGCTTTTAAAAAGTATAAAAAATACTAAGGCCTTAACTTATTTTAAAGCTAAGTAAGGTAATATATATTTATATAATAGTTTAGTTATATATTTATTAACTTCTATTTTATATCTAACTAAGGGCTTATTTAAACTTTAATATATTACTTTAATATACTATAAGTTATTCTCCTTTTTTTTTTTTAGTAAATACTTAATTATTTACTTTTATTATTATTTTTCTTTTTTTTATTTTTAGCTAGCTTTTTAACTTATATTAAGTAGTATTAGCTATTAGTATTTTACTTTTATATTAAGGCTAGCTTAAGTATATAAAAGCTAAATAAAAGATAGTACTATAAATTAATAAATATTTAAAAGTTAGTTAAGGTTTAGCTAAGTAAGAATAGTAAATTAATTAGTATTACTTTATAATAATAAGGTAAAAGGGGGATAGGTTAATAAAAGGTAATAAATATAAATAGGATAATAGTAAAGGACTTAATTAAGGTAGTAATAAGTAATAGGTAAGAGATAGCTAAATTAATAATAAGTAATAAATAAAAAATATTTAAAATAGTAATAAGTAATAGGTAGGGAATATTTAAGGTAGTAGTAAGTAATAAGTAATAAGCTATAAAAAAAGGCTAAGAATAACTTAAGGTGCTATTAGCTTAACTAAAAGGACGCTTATAATTAAGGTAGTAGTAAATATTAGCTTATAAAAGTATTAATATAAATAAAATAGCTAAAAATAGTATAAGTATAGTAAATATAGCTTAATAGTAAAAGAGAGAGAAAAATAAAAATATAGTAAGTAAGGGCTAAGGTAAAGTAAAAGAGGGTTAAGGCTAAAATAAAAGAACTTAAGATATACTAATTATAATATATTTAAATAAACTATTAAATAAGGGGGTAGTAGAATAATTATAAGCTAAAGTTTAATATTTAATAAGTAACTAAGCTTAGTAAATAAGTAAAGGTAGGTAATAAAGTAAGGTTAAGGTAAGCTAACTAATAAAAAGGGCTACTACTAAATAAAAAATAGCTATAGCTAATATAATTAAGGATAGAACTAAGGGTAAAGTAGTAATAAAGCTATTATTATAGCGACTACTACTACTTTTATTATTAATAATAATAAAGGTAGTAATAATAGTAGTAGAGTAAATAAATATATTAATTAAGTAAAGAGTAAGGTATATTATACTACTCTTAGCTTATTTAGTAAAGGGGGTAGTATTAAAAGTATTAATAAGAGATAGCTTAAAAAAAATACTTAAAAATTAAAGGTAAATAGTAATAAAAACTAAATAGTTTATTTAATATAGCTTAAAAACTTAATAATAATTAAAGGGTAGGCTTCTAAAAAAGCGTAAATTAAGTAATAGCTAAGTATATAATATAGTAAGAGAGGGTAAAGATAAGTGTAATAAAGGAATTATTTTAAGTGTAAATAATAAGTAAGGTAATTAGTGCTATATAAATAAAGGTAAGATTTTTTAATATTATAGTTATATTTTAAACTAAGGCTATATATTAAGAGAGAGTAGTATATATAAAAGTAAGTTTAGCACTAATATAATATAAAATAGTATTTGATATAATAAAGAATAAAGTAGTAATAATAGAGGTAAGAGTAAGGGATAAAGTAATAGTAGTAGCTAAAGGGGTAATAAATAGTATTTATAAAATACTTAATAAAGAGGTAAAGGAGGTGCTAGCTAAGGGCTAGGTAAAGGTAGGCTAGTTAATAGCAGCGCCTTTAGCTAAGCTATAAATAGCTTTATATAGCACTTAAAAGTGTTTTTTTAAAGCTATAAACTAAGTAGTTAACTTTATAAAATTTACTAAGTGCTTAAAAGCTACTTTTTAAGCTAGTATATTAATAGCTTTACCTTAGTCTATAGCTTTAGCTATATTATAAGCTATATAATAAAGAGTAGGGTTAGTAGTAAGAATATTATATTCTTATATATACTTTCTATGCTTTTAATAGCACTTTAAATAAGCTTTAAAAGAGTTAAGCTTATAATTAAAGTAGCTATTTCTTAAGGTATAAAGGAGATAACTTAAGCACTATATCTAAATAATATATTAGGGATTATATACCTTATTATTAAAATTACTTACTACTATAAAGTACCCTATAGTATAAGAGTTATTACTAAATAGGTAATGTTCTTTAAATATATTAATAGTAGTAGATATAGTGTAGGTATTTATTAGTTAATAGTTAAGGTTTAAGAAAGGCCCTTTAAACTTACTTTATTTAAGCTTTATAAGAATAAAGAGAGAGTAAGCTAATAATATAAGAAAAAGTAAGGAATATAGTAAGAGAATATAAAGATAGTATAGTAATAGTAAATAAGAGTTTAAAAGGTAAAGAATAAAGTATAAAAGAAGTCTCTTTAAATATATATATAAAGATATTTTTATAAAAAAAATAGGGGCTAAGTAATAGTTTAAGAGAATATATTAAGGGGTATAGGGTTAGAATATAGGAGATTTTATATCTTACTATAAGCCTAAAGTAATTATATATATCTCTTAAATTACTTATAGTTAGTATACTTAGATTTCCCCTTTTAAATAGTTTATTATTTTGTTTATTTACTTATTAAGTTTTAAATAAGGTATCATTTTTCTTATTAAACTAGATTAACTATAAATAGTAGTAAGCTAACTATTAGAGTAAGCCCTTAATACTAATAAAGTAAAGGCTTAGTTAGGTTCTTATAGAAGCTTTACCTAAGTTAGTAAGCTAGGTAGTAGGATATATATTATATAGATTATTATTTCTTTATTATTAAACTATAGTAAGTTCTTATCTTTTATATAAAGTAGCTAAATAAGAAGTAAGGAGAGGGCTATATAATAGATTTAAGCTTTAGGCTTAGATTTTAAGCACTCCCTTTATAGGCCCTTTATAGGCTTATAGGGCTTACTTAGAGTTGCTTTTACACACCTATATTATATATAAGCTAAATATATAGTAGAGAGAAAAAGGACTTCCTCCTTCTCCCTTAGGATATTAATAATACTATTATTGCTAGAAAGCAGCAGCCTTCTAAGCTAAACTATAACACTTTCTTTCTATTAAAGTTAGTAAATTAAGTATAGGATTCTTTAACTTTCTTATAGTAGTTAAAATTTTTAGCTTTTTAGTTTTCTTTATAAGGTTATAGTTTTTTATTAATAGCTAAGCCTAAGGATCTAAAATAGGTACCTTTAAAGGCACTAATCTTAGGTATAGTATCTCTTTTAAAAGGTTTAAAAGCTTTATATAAAGCGTATTAATTCTTATTATTTTAGTTTTTAGATTTAAATATATTTATTTATACTAACAAGCTAGTAGCTTAGGTAGGGGTAGTATTATTATTATTTACTATAGTTAATATAAGTAATAGTAAAGTAATTCTAAGTAGAGATTTATATACTAAAGAATCTCTTAATCTATTTAATAATAGAGATAGTAAACTTTTTATTTATTTATAGTTTAAAAAAGTACTAAGTAGGGTATTATTTTTATCTTTTATAATAGTTACTATAATATTAATAGTAGCCTCTTTTTTAGGCTTTTTAACTAACTCTTTACTAGCTAGTTAAGCAAATAATCTTATTAATAGTCCTTAGTTTTTTATATAAGGTATTTAATCTAGTTATTTAGATCTATAGCTTAATTTAATATTATATATAGCTAATAAAGTAAGTGTTAAATAAGCTTAATAAAAAAAGTAGTATTAATAAAGTATTTTAAAGAACGCTTCTTAGTAAGGTTATTTATAAGTCTATAATTATATTATAGCTAGCTTATAAAGGTAGGCATAAGAGCTATAAAGAGTGCTTTATTAATAATAATTATAGACTAAGGAGTAAAAAGAAAGCAAAATAACCCTAGCTTAAGATATATAGGCTTTTATATAGAGCGGGCTTAGTTACCTTATGTAACCTTAGCTAGGCTAACCCTTATAAGACCCCTTAGGGAATGTTCCTAAAGGTGTTGGTCCTCACAGTAAGGGTAAAGGGCTTTATTATAAGGTTTAGCTTTAAATATTTTTACTTTATATATAATTCCACTATAGTATAGTTTATTAGCTATATTAATGTTATTAATGCCTATAATTAAGGGCGCTTATATAAAGGTTTTATATAGTTTCTATGCTACTACTTTTATAATTATATATTTATTAGTGCTAGCTAAGTTGCTTATAATAGTTTCCTTTATAGTATTTTAAGTATAGTAAATAAGGAAGCTTTTAATAATAATACTAAATACTTAGTAGTTTAGCATTATCTTTAGCTTAAATATAGTTTAAACCTAAGTAATATCTTTTATATAAGCCTTAGCTATTTTCTTAAAAATAACTATTATATCTTTATTATAAAGGCAGTATATTACTACTATAATATCCTTTTTTATAGCTTTATTAATAGTATTAATAATCTCTTTTAAGCTATAGCTTTTAGCTATATTACTAATACCTTATTCTTTTATAATAGTTTTATAATAGATATATAAGGGGACTGCTATAGAAGCAGGGGGTTAGGCTACTATAATAAAGGGGTGGGTAGGTAGGCCGCTAGCTGCGACTCTTACCTATAACGTTCCTAACGCAGTTCTAGGCTACAGTGCCTTTTTAACTGCCTTCTTAACTGTTGCCTTAAGGGTGATAGCTATAGTATATTTAATATTAATAGCTATATTAATAATAGTAATAATATCTTTTAGGGATTTAATCTTAAGGAGCTTACTAATAAAGGGCCTTTTAATAAGGACTTTATAATATACCTAAGGTAGTACTACTAAAGTAATTAGCTAATAGGTAGATCCTTAGCTAAAAGGGGCTATATTAGTAGTAGTAGTTATTTTATAAGCTATAATAAAAGCTTAAGAGATTTCTAAGTTAGTTTTAAGCTAAATTACCTTTTTAATAGCCTTTTTAATAGTTTTTTTAAGGTTTTTTATTATAATTAATTTAAAAGTGTTAATAATGCTATAGTAGGTATATATTATTTCTATATTTAAATAAGAGAGATAGAAATCTTAGATCCCTTTTAATAAGCTTATATTAAATAGCTTAATAATCTTATTATAATCTTTATATAAATATATTAGCGCTTTATTTTAACTTATAATAAGCTTAGAGTTAATTTAAGGAGTAAATATATTATTATTATTATTAGTCTTTATATTTAAGTAGTAGTAACTTTATATAAGGCTATAATTCTTAGTATTAATATTTATTAGTATTATACTACCTATTACACTTATATTTTAAGACTAATATAATATTAAGAAGAGGGATAAATAAGCTTAATAAAACGTTTTATTAACTTTTTAAGCGGTTTAGAGTTAATTTTACAGCGCTATTATAGTATACGCGAATTTGCAAAAAGTTTTTTTTACTTAGTAAGGGGGTTATAGTAACTTTATAAAAGGCTATAATTCCTACTATTTATAGTAATATTTATTATATTACTTACTACTTCTATACTTTAAGCTTAATATATTATTAGAGAGGGGGGTAAATAGGTAAGGTAAATCTTTTTATTAACTTTTTAAGCAAATTAAAGTTAATTCTATAGCGCTGTTACGGTGTGGGCGAATTTGCGAAAGTTTTACGCTTAGCTTATTATAAAAGGATTTATATAAATAAAAGGTCTAGATTATATAAATACCTTTACTACTACTAATATTCCCCTTAGCTAGCAGATTTTATTAGCTTTAGCAGTTATAAAGGACTAGGAAATAAAGTAAGTAGACTTTATAAAAAAACTTTTTGCGAATTCGCCTACACCGTAATAGCGCTGTAGAATTAACTCTAAACCACTTAAAAAGTTAATAAAACGTTTTATTAAGCCTATTTACCCCCCTTCCTAATACTATATTAGTTTTAAAGTATAGGTGTAATAGGTAGTATAATACTAATAGATATTAATACTAAAAATTATAGCTTTATATAAAGTTACTACTACTTAAATATAAGGACTAATAATAATAATAATATATTTACCCCTTAAGTTAACCCTAAGTCTATTATAAGTTAAGATAAGGCACTAGTATACTTATATAAGAATTATAATAAGATTATTAGGCTATTTAATATAGGATTATTAAAAAGGATTTAGGATTTCTACCTCTCTTACTTAAATATAAAAATAATATATATTTACTATAGTATTATTAATACCTTTAGATTAATTATAATAAAAAACCTTAAGAAAACTATTAAAAAGGCTATTAAAAAGGTAATTTAACTTAAAACTAACTTAGGAATCTCTTAGGCTTTTATTATTACCTATAGAATAACTATTACTATTAATATAGCCTTTTTTAGCTAAGGATTTACTTATTAGCTAGTTACCTTAGTAGTACTGCCTTAGGTATATTATAAAGTCCTTATTAAAAAGCTCTTTATTAGTAAGCTTTTTAAGATTAAGTCCCTTAAAAATATTATTACTACTATTAATATAACTATTAGTACTAAATATATTATAGCTATAAAGCGCCTTTATAGTAAGAATACTATTATAATATTTAGGGACTTAATTAAACCTTACTTAATAATTAAGGATTAGGTTTAATATATATTTAAATTAAATACAACCCTTTAATAATAAGTGTTTAGTATAATTATTAAGGGCTTTTTTAACTACCTTTATTAAAATTAATTTAAAGAAGATATTATAAAAGCCCTTACTACTACTAATAGCTTTAAAATAGTTAAAATAGTAACTTAGAAGCTATATAATACCTTTAATAAAGCCTCTTTTATTATAAGTATTAATAAAGTAAATATAGCTAACTACTTATACTAAGTTAAAGTAGTTTATAAAGCTAAGATATTTAATACTAAACTATATAATAATATTATTTACCCTAAGTAGTGTTATAAATACTATAAATTTAGCTATATTATAGTATATTATAAGGCTACCTTAAGGTATAGCTAATATATAGCTAATTAGTATAAAGAGAGAGAATAATTATACTTAGCCTTTATAGGTAATACTTATAAATACTACCTTAACTATTTTAATAAGCACTTAGCTTAGTTTTAACTTTATACTATAGTAAATAAATAGTAAATATAAACTAAAGTAGCTTATTTAGTAAAGCTATATATCTTTATTATTCTAAATAGTATAGAATAAAAAGGTTAAACTAAAGTTAAAAGCTATAGCTATTATAAAAGAGTAAGTAACTTTATAACCTAAGAGAAGTTACCTTAAAAATAAGTTAAGCACCTTAAGAAAAGTAAGAATTAAACTACTAAAACATAACCCTTTTTATTAGCTTTAGTAATTTAGTAATATAATATAATAAATAACTACCTAAGCCTTTAATTTATCTCTATTAAAGGGCTAGCTAAATATAATAGCTAACTTATTATTTTTTTATAATAAAGGTATTATATTAAAATATATAAAAGAAGATATACTTAGTATATATAATACTAAGCGCCTAGCCTAAGACTAATATAATAGTAATATAAAAACTATATAGTCTTAATTAATTACCCCTTACCTTAAGCTTAGGCTATTACTAACTTACTATATATAAAGGTAGGATAGCTATATATATATATTAAAAATATAGCCTTAAATTATAAATAACTTAGTATAAAATAAATTAATACTTTATTACTTTATAAAATATAGAAATCTACTTTATATACTTCCTTAATTTTAAATATAACTAAACTATACCTTTATATAAACTTATATTAGCCTCTTTAAGAAACTAAACTATACTTATTAAGGATTTTAATTAATACTACCTACTATAAAATAAGTATAAATATACCTTTTTAAGCTATAATACTCTCTTAATATTTATAACTTAATAGTAACTTAAGCTTATTACTTCTTAGGGTAAGATAACTTAGTAAATCTAAGGCTAATAAAGTAATATAATTAACTATACTTAGGCTACCCTTAATTTATCTATTAAGTTTATTAAAGGCCTTAACTTAAGTAGGTTTAACTATATTCTATAGCTTATTTATATTAAAATAAAAATATATTAACTAAAAAATAAAAACCTTAAGTTTAGCTAGGTATTTATAAATAATAATATAGCATTTAGTAAGGCTATATATTAGTTTTACTATAACTATTTTAAAAAGCTTTTAAATACCTTTAAAGAAATTAACTTATTTATAAACTAGTTAATAAGTAAGCTTTAGTAAATTACTAGAAAATTAACCTTAAGAAACCTTTAAAGTAAGCTTTATTAATAGCTATAATAGAATATAAAAGTTAAAAAGGTAGTTTAAAAGATAAAAAGAGCTTAATATTATTAAAAAGTAACTAAAACTAATATAAATTAGTAAACTATTACTAAGGTAGCTAAGACTTAATTTTAAGTAGTTTATAAAAAGTAATATAATACTTAAAGACACCTTACTTAATTAGTAACTATTAAGCAGCTTATTTTATAAAAACTAAAATAATAAGTATATTTTTATAGTAGCCTCCCTCTTAATACCTAATAAATACTAACCCTACTTTAAAATAAAAGTAATATAACCTTTTAAGTATATTTTTATAGTAAAAAAGTAATAGTATTTATAAAATAGTTCTTCCCTTTATCTTATACTTATATTAATAATATACTAAAAGACTTAAAAGCTTATTTTAATACTACTATATTCCTAAACTTAAAAAAATTTAATAAAGATAAAATTTATATAATTATAAAGCACTTAGCTAGCTAAAAAGTACTTAAATTTAATAAGCTTTTAGTAGGGTTCCTTAAGGTATATAATAAGCTATTAGCTTAAATACTAATATACTTACTTAATACTTATTACTAAGTTAAGCACTACTTAGCTTTATTTTAAAAGATAAAAGTAATAATACTATAAAAACTAAGAAAGTTCCTTTAAAAGCTTTAATAAGTTAAAGCTTAAAGGCTAATATTACTCTTAAGTATTATAGGTAAGGTTTTAAAAGTAATAATAGTAACTAAAATTACTTATATAGCTAAAGAGGGAGGCGCCTTCTTTAATATATAAATAGAAAATAAGGCTAATAAGTTAATAAAGGTAGCACTTAGTGTTCTTACTAAAGCTATATATATAATATAGTATTATAGTAAAATTATATTACTTTTTTAGTTAAATATCTCTATAGCCTTTAATACTATATATTACTATTAACTTATATATATAATAATATTCTTAAGCCTTCTTAAGTAAATAGTAGTGTAAACTTAAGCCTTTATAGCTATTAAAATAGTATATCTTTACTTTAAAGATAAGGCTATTAATACTATATTTATAACTACTAAGGTTTTATAAGGTTTCTCTATCTCCTTTATATTATTTTTTTTATATATTACCTCTCTTTATACTAAACTATAGTTAGTTAATTTTATACTAATCCTAAGGTTCTTAAATAATATAAATATTCTTATATATAAGTATATAATAAAGGATAACTAAGCCTAACTTAAGTAAGCTTAAAAGGTTTATTAAAATTAGTTTACTAAATTAAGCCTAAAGTTTTATTTATAAAAAAGCAAACTTATTTACTTTACTAAATACTATTAATTAATAATAACCTTAGTTTAACTTAAAAACACTACTATTTAGCTTATTTAATTTACTTACTTTCTTAAAGTATAAATATATAAAAAGCTTTAATAAAAGGCTTATTAAT
This sequence comes from Claviceps sorghi, assembly GCA_018360135.1. Taxonomy (NCBI): domain Eukaryota; kingdom Fungi; phylum Ascomycota; class Sordariomycetes; order Hypocreales; family Clavicipitaceae; genus Claviceps; species Claviceps sorghi. The sequence continues at coordinate 30,449 of SRPV01000003.1, read as the reverse complement.
TTAAAGTTATAAGGAAACTAACTTAATAATAACTTACTTTTACTATAATCTTAGTATTAATATAAAGGTGCCCTATATAGAATATAAGAATCCTTTATATATAGATTATTTAAAGCTTAGTTATATATAGTATAAAAATATACTATACCTTAATAAGCTATAAAAGAGTTACTAAAGGTATAGCTAAAGAGTTTAAAAAAAAGTAACTTTACTATTTTTAAATTATTATAAATACTTATAAGGCTATACCTTAAGCTTTAGTAAAAACTAAAGTAGCTATACTATTTATTAACCTTTACCTTAACTTTTAAGTATAATACTTTTATAAGTAAATTAAAGTAAATAGTATAATAAAGAAAATCTAAGGCGCTTATATAATAATTATAACTTAGCTTTAGTAAAGACATTATTAGTATACTTACTAAGGCTTTAAACTAGCCCTTTTTATACCCTTTTAACACTACCCTCCCTTATACCTTAATAAACTTAACCTTATTAAGAAGCTAAAATAAAAATAAGTAAATAAATAGTATTAAAAGAGAGCTATAGTATATATATATTAGCCTTATTATACCTTTATAATAGCTAAGTAAGACTTTAACTTTAAAACTATATAAAAGCTTATATAGTTATATAAGCCCCTTAATAAATATAAGTTATTTATCTTTATATAAATATATATAAAAAAGATTAAGCTTAAATCCTTTCTTTATAACTAATATATTCTTAGTATAAACTTACTTATTTACTACTATTATTATTATTAAATTACACTAAATAGCTCTAGGAGCTACTTTTTAGTACCTTTGCTTATTTTACTATATAAGAAAAACCCTAAAGTAGGGAGGAAAACCTATATACTACTATATATTTATTTATAATTAAGGCCCTAAGGTAGGGCCTTAGTAGTTTTAGTATATAAAATATAGTATACTATTAGCTAAGTTAGTAGCTATAGTTGCTAAAAGAGCTAAAAAAAAGTTAATATAGTAGGTATATATAATTTATATACTAGAGATATATAGTCTAAATATATATTAGGGATATCTAAGTATAGTTTAGTTTAGAGCTAGTAGAAGTTTATATTAGTTGCTTATTTAACACTTTTAGAATATATTATATAGTAGTTTTATATTAAGTAATATATTATTAAACTTACTTAATTAGAAATATAGTTACTAATTTAGTATATAGTTACTAATTTAATATAAATAAACTAAAGGTTTAAGCTAGGTTTAAAGTAGGAGTTTATTAATACTATTATACTTTTATATTTCTACTTTTTAATTTCCTAATTAAAACTAGCTTACTAATAAGTAATTTAAGGAGTTAAGTCTTTTTTTATAAATAAGGCCCCCCCTCTTAGGTTTAAAAACCTCTTTTTTCTCTTTTTCTTTATAATAAAAGCTTAAATTAATAAGTGCCTTTCTCTCTTTCCTTTAGTTTTTAATATAGGCTTAGTTTAAGTCTTTAGTTTTACTAATAATTTTAAAAAAAGACTATACTTTAATAAACTAATTATAGCTTAGTAAGTTATTTTAGGGTTTAGCTTAGTTTTAATATTAACCCCTTTAAGGCCCTTAGTAGTAATAGCCCTATAATTCTTATATTATATAAATAAAAAATCTAAGAAAAAGTTACTATAATTAAAAAAGTAAGCTCTCTTTTAGGTCCCCTTTAAGTTTACTATAGTTACTAACTATTTAAGTACTAATAGTTTTTATTTTAAGTATTATATAGTAAGGCGTTTTTATAATAAAGTAAGTTATTTTAGTTTACTTTAGGTTTAGTATAGTCCTTAATTAAAGTAGCCTTTACTTATATATACCTTTTATTAAATAAAGGTATAGGCTCTTCTTAACTTTTAAGTAACTTATAATAATAAAAATAAGAATAATTTAAAGTCTTTATTTAATATAAGTTTAGCTTAATTTTATATCTACCTTTATTTAGCTAATATAATATAGTTTAAAATATATTAAGAGGTTTAAGGGACTACTTAGTGCTTAGTTAATACTAAGCTAAGCTTAGCTTAGTCCCCTACTACTACTAAAGTAGTCTTTAAAAGCTTTAAGTAAAATATACTAAGCTATATAAAGCATTTAGCTATAGCTATAAAGTAAACTAATACCTTATTAGTAATAGTAGCTATAGTAGCTATAAAAGAGGCCTTAGCTAAAAATAGTAAGGGGATAGAGAAAGGGATAAAGAATAAAGGTAGAATAAGTAAAAAAGGGAAGGGTTTAAAAGAGAGAGAGGGGGCCTTTTAAAGCTATAGTAAGGCCTAAGGGCGCCCTTAGGGCTGCCCTTAAGGCTTTTAAAGTGTTTTTAATAGCTATTTTCCTTTTTACTTTATAATTTTTATAGATAAATAAATTAGGTAGCTATAGCTTAATACTAGTATAGCCCCTTTTACTACCCTTTTATACTTATTTATAATTATTAGTCTTTATATAATAAGTTATATAAGCTTTATTCTACCTATACCCCTCTTATTTCCTTATTAGTTTTATTATAAGCTTTATCCTTCTTTATATAGTTAACCTTCTATCTCTTTTAAAGTATAAGAGCTAAGTAGTATTAAGGGAGTTAGCTAATATTAAGTATTTATTAAGTAAGGTATCTTACTAATTTAGGTAAGTTAAGGGCTATATAGATATCTCTTTAGTTCTATATTAGTCCTATATTAGCGCTTATTAGTTAAAGGTAGTTATATTTTAGGCACTATATAATTAGATATTAATAGTTTTTCTCTTTGCCTTAGTAGTAGTATATTAGTAATTCTATCTTAGGAATATAGTAGTTATAAAGAAAGTAATTAAAGCTAATCTTTTTTATATATATTTAGATAAAGGCTACTAATTTAAACTTAGTAAAGTAGTAGTAAAAGTAAATAATTTTTACCTTAAAATAAAAGTTAAGGTTTTATTTAGCTATATATTAGTCTTAGTATAAATTATAGATAAAAGCCTTAGTTTTATCTTTATACTACTTATCTTTTTATTTTTTTTTTAGTTCTTAGCTTAAGCTTAAAGCTTTAAGGTTAAAGGGAGGGTAGTTTAAGAATAGCTTATAGTTTATAACTTATATTTACTTTTAATAGATTGCTTAATAATAAAGGTATACTATAACTATAATATATATTATATAAATCCTTATTACTATACTATTTATTTTAATATATTTATAGTATTACTAAACTTAGTAGTTAAGGTAAAGGTTAAAGAGTAGTACTATTATTTTAGTCTTAAGTAAGGTTTATAGTATTGCCTTATAAGCGCTTAATACTACCCTAAAGCACTTAGTTTATTTTATAATAAATACCTTTATAATTTCTTTAGCTACTTTACCTTATTTAGTAAGGGTATAGTATATATCTATACTATATATAATAAGGCTTTATATAACCTATATATATAGGAGTCTTAATTTCTATAGTAGGCACTTTTATATAAATATTATAAGTGTAATAAGGGCTAGCTATTAGTATATAAGCTTTTTTATAAGTTGTTTTTAGTATACTTTCTATTATAGCTTATAATATACTTAGACTCTTAAGAAGTATATAACTTATACTAGCTAAATTATAGCATTATTAAGCTAAACCTATATTATATTTAGTTATCTTTTTTTAGTAAAATAAATAAGTTTACTTTTTTAAGAATAAAATTAAAAACTAAATTCTTAAAACTATTTTTAGTAGACTTTTTAAGCAGTTTTAAGGCATTTTTATATCTCTTCTATTATATATTTATATACTAAGATATTTATATTATCTAAAAATCTAAGAATTAAAGTAAAGTAAACTATTTTAAGTTTTTTATATAGGGGTATAATATATAGTAGGAATAATATTAAGAATATAAAAGACCCTTATAAGACCTCTATAGGTATAGGTTAGGTAGCAGTTATTTTACCTTTAAATATTAAGTAAGCTTCTTATTTATTAGTAAAGGCTTAGGCTTACTATACTATTTATATAAGTAGTTTAATAGTAAGTATTATATATATTAGTTATTTATAGTAAATTATATTAAAAGCTATAGAGATATTTAGTTAAAAGAGTAATATAGTTTTACTATAATACTATACTATTTTTATAGCTTTTACTAAAATACTAAGGGCTACCTTAGTAAAGTAGTTTACTTTATTACTTATTTAAAAATTAAGTAAGGTACCTCTCTTCTTAAATATATAAGTAATTTATACTACTATTACTACTTTAAGAATTTTACTTATTATACTTAAGAGAGAAATAAGGCGCTATACTTTTATATATTATATCTTTAAGGGGGTCTTTCTAAGCTTATATAAAATAACTACCTTAGCTTTTTAGAATAGTTTTAGGTAGTATTTAGCTTAGTAGTATATATTAAGAAAGGTAGCTAAAGCATAGGCTAAAGGTTTACTATATACCTTTAGGAACCCTATTAAAAGCTTATTAAGTTTAAGCGCTTTTTAGTTTAAAAGCTATTTAAGAATATTATAGATTTTATTTATTATAAATTTATTCTTATTAAGAAACACTATAAAATTAAGGTAAGTACTAAGGTTATTTAAAAGGTTATTTATTCTTACTATAAATATTAAGAAAAACTAATTAAAGAAAGCTTTAGCCTTACCCTAATAGATATATTATAATATTTAGAATTTACTTATATCTTAATATAAAAGTAGAATCTATTAGGTTTCTAATAGAAGCCTACTTTTTAGTTTTACTTATTATTTAAGCTTTTAAAGGCTCCCTTTACTTATTATTACCTTTACTACTACCCTTTACTAAAAGCTATGTTACTTATTATATATAATATAGTTTTAGCGTATTACTACCTTAAATATAGCTTTTTAATTTACTAAGGTATATTATTAGTACTATTATCTTTAAGCTTTATAGGTATTTTAAACTGCTTTTTTTATCCTAAAGTTTTACTATAGTTATATATAGAAACTAATATAAGGCCCTTTTAGTATTATAATTATAGTAATAATATTAAGTTTTACTATAAGCTATTCTATAAATATATCTATATAGCTTATATATACTAAAAAGAATAGAAAGTTATTAGGATAAAGCTAATATACTATTTTAGTAAATATAAGGTCTTTATTTATATAATACTATTTAAATTAGTATTTTATAGGTAAAGAGTTAGTGTTTTTAGTATTAATATAGATTAGCTATAGTATATAGTTAAAACTAATAAGGTTATACTCTCTTAGAAACTATAATACTATATTTATAAATACTTATATATAATTAATAATACTATCCCTTTTACCTTAGGTTTTTTATATTATTTCCCCTTAAAATATAGTAAGTTTAAGCTATTACTACTTTATAACTATAAGTAGTATTTTACTTTTTAGAAATATATATTTATAGTAGTTTTATAATAAATAATATTAATTAAAGTTTCTAATAAAAATGCTATAAAGCTATATAAGCTTTTTTAAAAGTATATAAAAGAGGGATATTTAGTTTTATTTATAGTTAAAGGAGTAAATTAAATATATATTAGTGTTTTATAGTATAATTATATATTAGTTAGTGCTTACCTATATTATTTATAACTTAAAACTATAGTAGTAGTAAATATATATAGCTATATAGTTACTTTAAGCTATTAGTTAGTAAAGTCTAAGACTTAGGTTAAGGGGTAGTTTACTACTTTTATTAAGTTTTTAAAGTATAACTATATTAGTTTTAAGCTAAGCTTTAAGGGCTATATAAACTAAATAGGTTTTCTTTTATATATTTTAATATATAACTTATATAGTTATATTTATTAATTAGAAAGAGTGTTAGTTTTTATTAGTAATACCTTTACTATAAAACTACTATAGTTTTATAAAAAAGCCTTAATAGCTCCTTTTAAATAAAAGAGAGGTAGTATAATAATAAAGTCCTTATTAGCTATTATTAAGTAACTACTTTATAAATAGCTAATATATTTCTATAGCAATATCTTATAAAAAAGTATAAAGCTAGCTAATCTTCTTCTACCTTTTATTACTTTAGTTTATCCCTTAGTTTTTAGTTTAGCTAAGGTAGTAAAGGCACTAAGCTAGTTTAGGTATATAGTATAAGCCTTAGCTTATTGCTTATTAATAGTTTTATAGCTCTTTAATTATATTAAGTAAGGACTTAAGTAGTTTATATAGCATTCTTACACTACTCTTATAAGAGCTAAGTAATTACTTTTATTATTATATTAAGTAGCTATATAGCAGCTATAGTATAAGGCTAATATATAGTATACTGCTATATAGCTATATTTAAAGTATTAATAGCATTAGTAAGGGTAAAGGGCTTTATTATAGGGTTTAGCTTTAAATATTTCTACTTTATATATAATTCTACTATAGTATAGTCTATTAGCTATTGTTGTATACGCTAGCCGACCTTAGTAATTTATGCTTAGCCGTATCTAGAACCTCTGCTTTCTTATTTCCTAATTAGCTAGGAAACCTTATTAGGTTACTAAGCTAGTAATTGCTTACTAATTAGTAGTTGCTTAATAGAATAAAAACCTAGCTAATTTTATATATAGTTTAACTGCTTATAGACCCATTCTTAACTATAGATAACTAGTACACTTATTATTTACCCTATATCGCTTCCTTATAGCTTCCCTTTTAATACCCTACTTAGCAACCTTAAATATAACCCTAACCCTAGTATATCATAGCTGCAACTAGCTATATAACCTAATAGCTAGGGGGTAATTTACCTATTTATAGCGTAGTAGTAGCTAATCTATATTGCTTAGTAAGTAAGGATAATAGGGGGCTTAACCCTACTTTTCCTGCTTACTAAGCATTAATTAGCTAATACGCCCCCACTATATTAGCTAATTAGAGTCTGGACTTTATTAAGCTTATATTTAAGCTAAACCTTCCTAAAGCTACTTAAATATAGAAAAAATCTGTGCCCTGTATAGGAATTAAACCTATAACCTCCCCACTTTTCTTGCTTATGTAAGAAAAGTGTTTGGGTTTTCCACAACGCTTGACCACTGCGCCACGGGGAAGTCTATTAGCTATATTAATATTATTAACACCTATAATTAAGGGCGCTTATATAAAGGTTTTATATAGTTTTTATACTACTACCTTTATAATTATATATTTATTAGTACTAGCTAAGTTACTTATAATAGTTTTCTTTATAGTATTTTAGATATAGTAGATAGAGAAGCCTTTAATAATAATACTAAACACTTAATAGTTTAGTATTACCTTTAGCCTAAATATAGTTTAAACCTAAGTAGTATTTTCTATATAAGCCTTAGCTATTTCCTTAAAGGTAACTACTATATCTCTACTATAAAGATAGTATACTACTATTATAGTATCCTTACTTATAGCCTTATTAATAGTATTAATAATCTCCTTTAGGCTATAGCTTTTAGCTATATTATTAATATCTTATTCTTTTATAATAGTTTTATAGTAAATATAAAGGGGAACTACTATAAAAGTAAAGGGTTAAGCTATTATAATAAGGGGGTAGGTAGGTAAGCTACTAACTATAACTCTTACTTATAATATTTTTATTATAGTTTTAAGCTAAAGTGCCTTTTTAACTACCTTCTTAACTATTACTTTAAAAGTAAAGGTTATTACTAAATTTTTAAGTATTAAATAGGAGTAAGTTATAACTTTCTATTAAGCTTATATAGTTTTTATATTAATAATATATAAAATAACATTTTAAAGCCTTTTTAGTAAAAAAGATAGCACTAACTTAGCAATTTTATTATATTTTAGTTATAAGTATATTAGTACTTAATTTTATATTATATTAAACCTAGAATTAACTTAGTTACTAAATATAATCCTACTTAAATTAGTAAAGGGGTTATAGTAACTTTAAAAGAGGCTATAATTCCTACTATTTATAATAATATTTATTATATTACCTACTGCTTCTATACTTTAGGCTTAATACGCTATTAAGAAGGGAGGTAAATAGATAAGGTAAATCTTTTTATTAACTTTTTAAGCAGATTAGAGTTAAATTTATAGCGCTATTGCAGTGCGGGCGAATTCGCGAAAGTTTTTTGCTTACTTTATTTACTACTATTAGCTTAACTTTAAGGACTATTACTATATTATTTTAAAATATTTAAAGTATAACTATTTATAACTATTTAAGCTTAAAGCACTACCCCTTTAAAATTATAGAGATATTTAAGTTGCTTTTAATATACCTTAATCTATAAGCTTCTTTAGTAAGTAAATACTAAAGATTAGTTATATCCCTTATTTTATATTAGTTACTTACCTTAAAAAAAAATAGAAGTATAAAGTAAATAAAGTAGTAAGAACTAAATAAAACTAATATAAGACTAAGTTAACCCTTAGCTAAAATATACCTTAATTAAGCTAAAGTAGCTCTACTACTATACTATTACTAAATACCTTATAAATATAAGGGGCTAGTATCTTAGGCCTATAGTAGGGTATATAAGGGGACTTAGCTATAATTATAAATTATAGTTACTATTATTATTTATAACTACTATTATTTATTATACTATTACTTATATAAAAAAAAGAATAAAAAAGAGAAAGTGCTTAGGCTAAACCTATATTAGCCCTTAACTAATTCTACCCCCCCCTTAAGTCTTTTATAATTACTTAAAAGGGTAAGCCTTATTAGCTACCTTTAAGGCTATTATAATTTACTTTAAAAACCTTAAGCACTCCTTTTTAAAGTATATAGTTAAGCTACCTCTACTATTAGCTTAACTTTTCCCTACCTTTATTCTTTTTTATTTAATTAAATTTTACACTACTTTCTATATACTATTATATCTCTTTTATATAAATATTAGTGCCTTAAGTTTAAAAAAAGGCTAAGTTAAACTTATAAAAGTAGGGATAATACCTTTAGTTACTTTATTCTCTTTTACCTACTTCTCTTAAGCTATAAGCACCTTTTTAACCTTTACTTTATATAAAAAGAACCTTTTTAGCTATAAATATAATTAAGCCTTAAGTTAATTTAAAAAAAAAAATAACTTATTAAAGGATAATCTTTACCTTACTTAGTATACTTATAGTAGAGTTTAGTAGGGTTTAGAATTAAATTAGCTAAAATACTATATTAACCCTAACTTAAATTAACTTACTTTTTTAATTAAAATAATAGCTTATAATATCCTTAAATTATATAAAGTAGGGATAGTAAGGCTAAGCCTAAGTAGCGCCCTTAGGTAATATTAGTCTTATATTAATATAGAATTAATAAGGGAACTTACTAGCTTTAAAGAGAGGTTCTTAGGATTTTATTTATTAAGTATCTTCTAAAAGAAGGAGTTAGTAAAATTTAATTAGGACTATAGCAGCCTTATAAAAATAGTATAAGGCTAGAGATAACTTATAAATAAAGGGAATAATTAAAAAAGGAAAAAAAAAAAAGAGAAGGTTAAAGACTTAAGAGAAAAGCCTTTATTTATCTTCTTAGCTACCTACCCCTATATAATCCTACTACTAAACTTTATAGCTATTAAATAGCTATTTTATTAATTTAAACTAAACTCCCTAACTTAAATAAAAGCTATATTAATACCTTATTAACCTTAATAAGACTTTAGATTCCTTTATATTATTACTATCTCTAACTTATCTTTTACTATTTAATAGCTTATACTAATTAAGGATAAGCTAAATAAGTAAGCCTTAGAGACTATTAAATACTAACTAACTTATACTAAGGCTGCCTTAAGACCTTATTAAACTATACTAATTCCTTAGGACTATTACTTAGATATAGACCCTACTTATACCTAAACCTTTCTATCCTACCTTTTAGTAACTACTGCTATACTTAGCTTAGTAGGTAGTATACCTTACTTCTATAGCTAAGACTATTTTAAGGCCTATATAAGCCTTAGTAGATATATAAATATATAGTATATAGGTTTTTCTCCCTACACTAAGGTTTTTCCTATATAAATTAGTAAGCAAAGGTACTAAATAGCGGCTGCTAAGGCCGTCTAAGGTATTTTAATAAATAAATAAATAAATAAATAAGTAGACTTTATAAGTGCTTTTCTAAATAGCTACCTTAAAGAGCTTATTTATATAATAATTCTAAAGGGTTTTATAGAATTTATTAAGTAAAATCCACACTTAGCTAAATTAGCTAAAAGCTATAGTTATAAAGCTTTTAAAAATTAGATAATTATTCTTAAAAAGACCCTTTATAGCCTAAAGTAAAGCTTTAAAGAGTAGTAGTAAACGCTAATAAAAGTCTTAAAAAGCCTTAGCTTTAGCCCCCTTATATCTAACCCTACTATATTCTATAATTCTAAAACTAAGACCTTTATTATTACTTATATTAATAATTGCATTCTTATAAAGCTAAATTTATATTATATAAATTAGCTTAAAAAGGCTTTATATAAAGCCTACCCTATAGAAGATAGGGGCCCTATAGAATTCTTTCTAAGGGTGTAAATATAGCCTAATTAAAAAATTAAGACTTTAAAAATACACTAAAAGCAGTATATTTAAGAGGCCTTAGCACACTTTAAGCTTAAAAATTATAAGGCAATTAGAATTCTTATATAGCTAAGGGTCTTAAAAACTTAGCTTACTAAGCCCCTTAACCCTAAAGAAATTCAGGAATATTAAAGTATTATAGGGACTATTATATATTTAATGCTTCTTATAAGGCCTAACGTTACTTTTATGCTATAATAGCTTTAAACAGCCCTTACTAGTCCTTATTTAGAATACCTAAATGCTATAAAAAGCCTTTTAAGGTACCTTTTTAGTACTTAGAACCTTACTATAATTTATAAGGTATCCCTTAATAAAGATTTAGTTAGATTCTATAATAGTAATTTTACTAGTAATAGAAGCTCTTCTAAATCTACCTATATATATTTATTTAAGCTAGCTAAGGGCCTTATAAGCTAAAAAAGTAAGAAAGCTAGTATTATAGCTTTATTTACTATAAAAGCTAAGACTAACGCAATTTATAAGACTTTTAGAGAGCTTTAGTGGCTAGAGGGCATTTTTAAGGAGCTAAAAGCCCCTATAAAGCCCCTTATATAGATTTTTTATAATAACTAAGGCGCTATAAAAACAGCCTATAATCTAGCCCTTTATAGTTAAACTAAGTATACCTTACTAAAATTTCACTATAATAAATAGTAAGTCTTAGCTAAGCTAGCTAAGATTACCTATCTAAATACTAAGAAAATACTAGCTAATAGCCTAATTAAGCCTTTAGCTATCCTAATATATACTATTTTCTTAAAGCTTATAAAGCTTTAACCCCTATAACCCTTTTCTATAAAAATCTTTAATACTTAGCTAAAGGCACTAAAACTACTATAAAAACACTTAGAAAATTTAAAACAATCACTAAAATAAGCTAAAAATAGATTTTTAACTTTAATAATAAATTCCTTAATTTTATTATATATAACAATAGTACTTTTTTAACTTTTTTAAAAAGCCCTACTTTTAAGCTTCTTAAATTTATTATCCTTTTCCTTTTATAATTTTATTTAGATATATATAGATTTTCTTTAAATTTAGTATTTCTCTTCTTTCTCTTTTAGCTTTTAAAATACCTCTTTAGAGAGGGTGTTAAAAATAATAGCTATTTTTAGGGGACTTTCTTATTTATAAGGCCTCTTAATAGGCCTTATAGTAACCCTTAGCCTCTGCTTTATAAGGACCCTTATAGGAACCCTTTAAAAGGCTTTTTTTAGCTATTACTAATACTATAAGCAGCTTTATACTATATATAGCGCCTATAGAATTAGTTCTTTTATTATAGCTTATAGCTATAAGCGCCTTACTTTTCTTACCTTTTCCCTTTTAATTATGCCTTATAGTAACTAATATATACCTAATTAAGAACCTAATAATTTATTAAGCTTAATAAGACTTTAGAATTAATTTTTATAGTAATTAAGTAAGTAATTAAAATTTAGCTTAAAGATTTAAGCTACTTACCCTAAAAGCTATATAATAGGCTACCTTAAGGTATACTTTATAGCTAATTTATATAATAACTAAGGGGTTATAAAAGAATTTATAATTAGTATTTTTATTACTAAAGAAAAAGGAATTTTTTTATATAATTAGTTAATCTTTTTAATTTTTAAAGTTATATACTAATTTTTACTAAGTTAATATTTAGGGAGTATATTAGCAGCTTATTTATATAGCTATAAGTTTATTTTTTTGTTTTTTTATATAAATAAATTTTATAGAAAATAAAAAGTAGCTTATAAGCCCCTTTTTATAAAGCTAAGCCTTTAATAGGCTTAAAAAGTATATAAAAGAGAAGATATTCCCTTTTACTAACTACCTACTAACTATATAGATTATTAATTTAGCCTACTACTTATAATACTAAATAATTAAATAAAAATCTAAGAAAATTCTACTACTTTTTATAAGCTAGAATTTAGCGTATTTTATATGCTAAATATTGTGTATTAAGCTTCTAATATTAGTAATAAGTCCTATAGCTTCAGCTGTAGCGCTATAGAGACCTTCTGTCTTCTGGCTTACTAAGCCTTACTACCTTAGTAATTTAGAGGGCAAAAGCCTCTGTAAACCCCTTATTTTTAATACTAGGTTTGGAAAATATAGTGTATTTTAAAGGACTAAAGGCCTATATTTATTAGGGTTTTGCTAGTAAAGCACTGAAAATTTAGCTTTTTTAAATCCCTTTAGATAGATAAGTCCCTTATTAGTAAAAATAAGCCTAGCTTACCCCTTTTTATAGAGGGTATACCCTATAAAGTGCTTTTTAGAGTTAACTAAGTGTTCTATAAAGCCTATATTATAAAGAAAGGCATTTTTTATTACTTTATAGCTAAAGTTAAAGGCCTTAGAAGATATCTTATCTTCTAGCTTTAACTTACTTTTAGTACTAATAACACTGCTAGAATTAGAAGATTTACTACTAATACTAAGGCTATTAAGTCTATTAAGGGGCTCTAAAGAGCTGTTAGTAAGGCTAAAATTGCCTAGCATAAAAGCGCCCTTTTAGGTCTTATCCTTAGCCTTTTTAGAGGATTTTTTAGATAATTTACCTTTCTTTTTCTTAGAAAAGGACTTAGAATTTCCCTTATTTTCTTTAGGGTTATTCTTTTTATTCTTATTCTTTTTAGAATTAGAATTAAGGGCCTTATTTTCTTTAGATCCCTTATATATAAATTTTTTAAAGCTAGTAGCTCTATAATTTAGGTCTTTAGCTACTGTAAAGCTCTTATCTTACTGCTCTTTTAGTAGGTTTACGATTAAAAATTACAGATTTAGTGCCTTTATAGGGATCTTTAGGGCCCTATTAGTCCTTATAATAAATTGTTACCTTTTTGCTTACTAAGGAAAAGTAGACTTTAATACTTATAAATACTAATTTACTTAATTTATAAGCTCTATAAAAACGCTAAAAATTACTAATTTAGCTAGTAATTTATTAAATAAAGTATTAAACGCCTTTAAGGATCCTTTATAACCTTAATAATTTAGGCTATAAAATTAGGAATATAAGGAGCTATATTATATTTTAGTACTATAAGAATACTGCCTTTCTAAAAGGCTAAAGGCTTTTATAGAGTCTTATTACTAAATTATAGCAGCCTAGGGGCCCTTAAAATAGCTATCTCTTAAAAGTATAAGAATAATAGCCTAGTTAGGATTACTTAAATTACTAAAAAATCCCTTAGAATTATTTAGAAAATTAGGCATTTCTAAAGCCCTAAATTAGATAGCTAGGGCTTGTTTCTATTAGTTATAGTTTTCTAGTCCCTTAAGCCTAATAGCTTCTAAGAAGCTATATACCCTTTTATTAAATTCTTTAATAACTAATTTATTATAGGAATTTAATATATAAGTATTCTTATTTTAGCTTGCACTTTTACTAGGATTTTCTAGTAGTTCTGCTAGCTTAGGCTTTAGGTTATTAGCTATAGTAATAGCTAAATCTTCTAATTTTTATAAAATATTAGTAATACTTAAATTTTAAATAGTAATTTGCTAGTTTACTAAGTTAACCTAAGCCTACTCTTAGCTTTTAGCTTAGGGGCCTAAATTTATAGGGTCTATAGCTGCTAAATTTAAGAGAAAAATCTCTATAAATTTAAAAATCCATAAAAAAGCCTATAAAGGTCTTAATTTTATAGGTCTTTGCTTAGAAGAAGGAAATTTCTAAGCCTTATTATAGAAGGGAGGCTTCTATAATATTCTTTTATAGAAATAGGAATATTTTATAATTTCTTTTCTTTTTTATAAAAGGGAAAGCTTCTTTTCTTACAGATTCTATTTTTCTTTTAAAAGTAGAATTTCTTCTATAACTATATTTCTCCCTATTTTATAGAAGGGGAGTCTTCTTTTAGCAAATTTATTCTATTTTTATAGAAGAAAAATAGCTTCTAAGTCTTTCTTAAGTCTTTTACCTAATATAGAATATTAAGTAAACTTCTAGAGAATTTTCTAAATACTTTATAAAATTTAGTAAATTTTTTAGATACTAAAAAGTTACTTTTAAGCTTATAACCTATTAAAAATAAGGGGTTTATAAAGGCTTTTACCCTTTAGAATACTAAGGTAGTAAGGCTTAGTAAGCTAAAAGCTAAAAGGTCTCTATAGCGCTATAGCTAAAGCTATAGGCCTTATTACTAATATTAGAAGCTTAATATATAACTTTTAGTATATAAAATACACTAAATTCTAGCTTATAAAAAGTAGTAGAATTTGTTTAAATTTTAATTTAATTATTTAATATTATAGGTAGTAAGCTTAGATTAATAGTTTATATAGTTAGTAAGTAGCTAATAAAAGGGAATGTTTTCTCTCTTATATACCCTCTAAGCCTATTAAAGGCTTAGCCTTATAAAAAGGGGCTTATAAGCTACTTTTTATTTTTTATAAAATTTATTTATATAAGAAAATAAAAAAAATAAACTTATAGCTATATAAATAAGGTACTAATATCCTTCCTAAATATTAACTTAGTAAAAATTAGTATATAGCTTTAAAAATTAGAAAAATTAACTAATTATATAAAAGAATTTCTCTTATTTTAGTAATAAAAATACTAATTATAAATTCTTTTATAACCCCTTAGTTATTATATAAATTAGCTATAAAGTGTACCCTAAGGTAGCTTATTATATAGCTTTTAAGGTAAGTAGCTTAAATCTTTAAGTAAAATTTTAATTATTTATTTAGTTACTATAAAAATTAATTCTAAAGTCTTACTAAGCTTAATAAACAATTAGATTCCTAATTAGGCTTATACTAGCTACTATAAGGCATAATTAAAAGGGAAAAGGTAAGAAAAGTATAGTGCTTATAGCTATAAGCTATAATAAAAGAATTAATTCTATAGGCGCTACGCATAGCTTAAAGCCGCTTATAGCGCTAGTAACAGCTAAGAAAAGCCCCTTAAGGGTCCCTATAAGGGTCCCTATAAGGCAGGGGCTAAGGGTCACTATAAGGTTTGTTAAGAGGCCTAATAGATAAGGAAGTTCCCTAAAAATAGCTATTATTTTTAACAATAACTTTACTATTAAACATTATAGCTATTAATTAGCTACTTCATTAATTTAAACTAAACTTCTTAATCTAAATAAAGACTATATTGGTGCTTTATTAACTTAAATAAAATATTAAATTCCCTTATATTACTACTAACCTTAACTTATTTCTTACTATTTTATAGCAAAAAACCTTTGTAAATTTACCTACACTGTAATAGCGCTATAAAATTAACCTAAATTTATTTAAAAAGTTAATAAAAAGATTTACCTTACTTATTTACCTCTTTTCTTAAAAATATATTAAGCTTAAAGTATAGAAGTAGTAAGTAATATTATAAATATTATTAGAAATAGTAGAAATTATAGCCTTTTTTAAAGTTACTATAATTCCTTTATTAATTTAAATAGAATTTTATTTAGTAACTAACTTAATTCTATATTTAATATAATATAGAACTAAGTATTAATATACTTATAACTAAAATATAATAAATTACTAAGTTAATACTATTTCTTTTATTAAAAGGGCTTTAAAATATTATTTTATATATTATTAATATAAAAACTATATAAGCTTAATAAAAGGCTATAACTCTCTTCTACTTAATATTAAAAAACTTAATAATAACCTTTACTTTTTAAGTAATAGTTAAGAAAGTAATTAAAAAAGCACTTTAGCTTAAAACTATAATAAAAATAATATAAATAAAAGTTATAGCTAATAGCCTATTTATTTACCTTTTTATTATAATAGCTTAACCCTTTACTTTTATAATAGTTCCCTTTTATATTTACTATAAAACTATTATAAAAGAATAAAGTATTAATAATATAACTAAAAGCTATAATTTAAAAGAGATTATTAATATTATTAATAAAGCTATAAAAAAGAATATTATAATAGTAATATACTACCTTTATAATAAAGATATAGTTATTACCTTTAAGAAAATAACTAAGCCTTATATAAAAAATATTACTTAAGTTTAAACTATATTTAAACTAAAGGTAATACTAAACTATTAAGTAGTTAGTATTATTATTAAAGGCTTTTTTATTTACTATACTTAAAATATTATAAAAGAAACTATTATAAGTAACTTAGTTAATACTAATAAATATATAATTATAAGAGTAATAGTATAAAAATTATATAAAACCTTTATATAAGTGCCCTTAATTATAGATATTAAAAATATTAATATAGCTAATAAACTATATTATAATAGAATTATATCTAAAGTAGAAATATTTAAAGCTAAAACCTTATAATAAAGCCTTTTACTTTTATTAATACTATTAATACTTTAAATATAATTATATAGTAGTATACTATATATTAGCCCTATACTATAGCTATTATATAGCTATTTATTATAATAATAAAAGTAATTACTTAGCTTTTATAAAAGTAGTATAAAAATATTATATAAACTACTTAAAATTTTACTTAGTATAGTTAAAGAGTTATAAAACTATTAATTAATAGTAAGCTAAGGCTTATACTATATATTTAAGCTAGCTTAATACCTTTATTATTTTAGCTAAATTAAAAACTAAAGAATAGACTAAAGTAATTAAAAATAAAAAAAATTAGCTAACCTTCTATTTTTTTATAAAGTATTACTATAAAAATATATTAGCTATTTATAAAATAGCTACTTAATAATAGCTAATAGAGACTCTATTATTATATTATTTTTTTTATTTAAAAAAAGCTTTTAAGGCTTTTTTATAAAACTATAATAATTTTATAGTAAAAGTATTATTAATAAAAGCTAATACCTTTTTTAATTTATTTATTTATTAAAATACTCTAGACGGCCGTAGCAGCTGCTATTTAGTACCTCTGCTTGCTAACTTATATAGGAAAAACCCTAGTATAGGGAGAAAAACCTATATATTATATATTTATATATCTACTAAGGCCTATATAGGCCCTAAGGTAGTCCTAGCTATAGAAGTAAGGTACGCTACTTACTGTGAGGTATGCACACCTCATAAGGCAACTAAAGTATATAGCGCCTAAGCGCTTACACTTAGTTACTTATTTAATATATAAAAGCCCTAAGGTATATATAAGAAGACTTAAAAGAGGTAAGCTTTAGTTAATATAATAGATATTATATTACTTTTACTTACTTATTAATTTATTACTTAATAATTCTAAAGCTTTGTTTAGCTATTTAAAAATAATATAATACTTACTACTTAATAAGTAACTACTATATTTATAAAGGACTCTATATTTCTTAAAGTACTAATAAACCCTAATTAATTTATAGAAATTTTATAAAAAGGAACCTTTACTACTATTAAGTTTACTTTAACTCTTTTTATAATATAAAAAAAATCTTAAGTAATTAAAAAGTAAATTACTTAATTAAAAGAACTAAAAAGATTATAAAAATAAAAGTAAAAACTCTTTATTACTTTTTATTAAAAAGGAATTAGTAAAAAAAAAGCTAAAAGATAGTGCTTTTTTAATAACTTCTTTAATAATAGTAAAGGTAAAGTTTAAGTTAAAAATATTAACTCTTTAATATATATTATTAATTCTTAAAAATATAAAATCTAAATTAATAACTTAATCTATACCTTTAATAAAGTAAAATATAAGTTTTACTAAAATTATTAAAAAATCCTCTTTATATTTAACTATATATACTAAAACTATTAAGTAAAATAAAACTAATTCCTTAATAAATAACTAATAAAATATTAAGAAAAACTTAAAAATAACTAAAAAGAGTTTTAAAAGTAAACCTTAATCTTATTAAAGAATTTTACTAATTATAAAGCTTAAATTATAATTATAATAGAAAATATAAAATAAGATAGCTAAAGCCTTATTAACTTTAGTATTTACCTTAATTTCTTAAAGAAATACTTAAAAAAAGTAAGTAAATAAGCTTAAGCTTTTTTATTTTTTATTAAGTTATAACTTAAATTTTAAAATTATATTAACCTTTATATATTAATTATTAAGAAAATAAAAAAGAAAGTTATTTAAATTACTTAGTAATTTTAAAATATAATACTACTATAGTATAAGTATAAAGTAAATACTAAGGGTAATAATAAGTATATAAAAGGGCTTTACTACTAATAGACTTAATTTATATAAAATTAATAGCTATTATTATTATTATTGAATTACGCTAAATAGCTCTAGGAGCTATTATTTAGTACTTCTGCTTAGTTATTTACATAGGAAAAACCCTAAAGTAGGGAGGAAAACCTATATATTACTATATCTTTCTAAGGTTAGGGCCCTAAGGTAAGGCCTTAGCAGTTTTAATACGTAAAATATAGTGCGCTACTAGCTAAGTTAGTAGCTATAATTGCTAAAAGGGCTAAAGGAAAATAAGAATTAATATAATAGGCACGCGTAATATATATATTAAAGATACGTAGTTTAGGCGTATATTAGGGGTATCTAAGTATAGTTTAATCTAAGGCTAGTAGGAGCTTATATTAGTTAGTAGTTTAATAATTCTAGAATATATTATATAGTAGTTCTATATTAAGTAATATATTATTAAGCTTACTTAATTAGGAATATAGTTATTAATCTAAAGTATAGTTATTAATTTAATATAAATAAACTAAAGGCTTAGGCTAAGTTTAAGGCAGGAGTTTAGTAGTGCTACTATACTTCTATATTTCTACTCTTTAATTTTCTAATTAAAACTAGCTTACTAATAAGTAATCTAAAGGGTTAAGTTTTTTTCTATAAGTAAAGTCCCCCTCCCTTAGGTTTAAGAACCTCTCTTTTCTCTTTTTTTTTATAATAAAAGCTTAAATTAATAAGTGCCCTTCTTTCCTCCCTTTAGTTTTTAGTATAGGCTTAATTTAGGTCTTTAGTTCTACTAATAATTTTAAGGGAAGACTATACCTTAATAAATAAATTAAAGCCTAGTAAGTTATCCTAAGGTCTAGCTTAGTTCTAATACTAACCCCCTTAAGGCCCTTAATAGCAGTAGCCTTATAATTCTTATATTACTTAAATAAAAAATCTAAGAAAAAGTTACTATAATTAAAAAGGTAAGTTCCCTCCTAAGCCCCCTTTAGTTTTATTATAGCTACTAACTATTTAAGTATTAATAGTTCCTATTTTAAATATTATATAGTAAGGTATAATTATAATAGAGTAAGTTATTTTAGTTTACTTTAGGTTTAATATAATTCTTAATTAAAGCAGCTCTTACTTATTTATACCTTTTATTAAGTAAAGATATAAGCTTTTCTTAATTTTTAGATAATTTATAATAATAAGAATAAGGATAATCTAAAGTCCTTATTTAATATAAGTTTAGCTTAGTTTTATATCTCTCCTTACTTAGCTAATATATTATAGTTTAAAGTATACTAAAAAGTTTAAGGGACTACTTAACACTTAGTTAATACTAAGCTAAGTATAAGTTAAACCCTTACTATTACTAAGGTAGTCTTTAAGGGCTTTAAGTAGAATATACTAAGCTATATAAAATATTTAGCTATAGCTATAAAGTAAACTAACACCCTATTAATAATAATAGCTATAATAGTTATAAAGAGGAACTTAGCTAAAAGTAGTAAGGAGAGAGAGAAGGGAATAAAAAATAAAAGTAGAATAAGTAGGAAGAGAGGGGGTTTAAAGAGAGAGAAGAGGGCCTTTTAAAGCTATAGTAAGGCTTAAGGGCGCCCTTAAGGCTGCCTTTAAGGCTCTTAAAGTATCTTTAATAGCTATTTTTCTCTTTACTTTATAATTTTTATAAATAAATAAATTAAGTGTTTATAGCTTAGTTTTAGTATAGCCTTCTCTTTATTACTTTTCTATATTTATTTATAATTCTTAGTCTTTATATAATAAATATATAGGTTCCTTCCTACCTATACCCCTTTTATCTCCTTATTAAGTTTGCTTAAGGCCTTATCCTCTTTTATATAGTTAGCCTTCTATCTTTTTTAAAGTATAAAGGCTAAATAATATTAAGAGAGTTAACTAATACTAAGTATTTATTAAGTAAGGCATTTTACTAATTTAAGTAAGTTAAAGGCTATATAAATATCCCTTTAGTCTTATATTAGTTCTATATTAGCGCTTATAGGTTAAAAATAGTTATATTTTAGGTACTATATAATTAAATATTAATAGTCCTTCTCTTTACCTTAGTAGTAATATATTAGTAATTCTACCCTAAGAATATAATAGTTATAAAAAAAGTAGTTAAGGCTAATCTTTTTTATATATATTTAAATAAGAGCTATTAATTTAAACTTAATAAAATAGTAGTAAAGGTAGATAACTTTTACTTTAAAGTAAAAGTTAGGGTTTTATTTAGCTATATACTAGTTTTAATATAGATTATAGATAAATACCTTAATTTTATCTTTATATTACCTATCTTTTTATTTTTTTTTTTAGTTTTTAACTTAAGCTAAAAGCTTTAGAATTAAGGGGGGGGTAGTTTAAGAATAGCTTATAGTTTATAACCTATATTTGCCTTTAATAGATTACTTAATAGTAAAGGTATATTATAACTATAGTATATATAGTGTAAATCCTTATTACTATACTATTTATCTTAATATATTTATAATATTACTAAACCTAATAGTTAAGGTAAAGGTTAAGGGGTAATACTATTATTTTAGTCTTAAGTAGGGTTTATAGTATTACTTTATAAGTGCTTAATACTACCTAAAGGCACTTAATTTATTTTATAATAAATGCTTTTATAATTTCTTTAGCTATACTACCTTATTTAGTAAAGGTATAGTATATACCTATATTATATATAATAAGGCTCTATATAACCTATATATATAGGAGTCTTAATTCTTATAGTAGGCACCCTTATATAAACACTATAAGTATAGTAAAGGCTAGCTATTAGTATATAAGCTTTTTTATAAGCTATTTTTAGTATACCTTTTACTATAGTTTATAGTATATTTAAACTCCTAAGAAGCATATAGCTTATATTAGCTAAATTATAGCGTTACTAAGCTAAACCTATATTATATTTAGTTATCTTTTCTTAGTAAAATAAATAAGTTTACTTTTTTAAGAATAGAATTAAAGGCTAGATTTTTAAGACTATTCTTAGCAAACCTTTTATATAGTTTTAAAGTATTTTTATATCTCTTCTATTATATATCTATATATTAGAATGTTTATATTATTTAAGAATCTAAGAACTAAAGTAAAGTAAACTATTTTAAGTTTTTTATATAAAGGTATAATATATAATAGAAATAGTATTAGGAATATAAAGGACTCTTATAAAACCCCTATAAATATAGGTTAAGTAGTAGCTATTTTACTTTTAAATATTAGGTAGGCTTCTTATTTATTAATAAAAGCCTAGGCTTACTATACTATTTATTTAAGTAATTTAGTAGTAAGTATTATATATATTAATTATTTATAGTAAACTATATTAAAGGCTATAGAAATATTTAGTTAAAGGAGTAATATAATTCTACTATAGTGCTATACTATTTTTATAGCTTTTATTAAAATACTAAGAGCTACTTTAGTAAAGTAGTTTATTTTATTACCTATTTAGAGATTAAAGAAAGTGCCTTCTTTTTTAAATATATAGATAATTTATACTACTACTACTACTTTAAGGATTTTACTTATTATACTTAATAAAGAAATAGAATGCTATACTCCTATATATTATATCTTTAAGAGGGTCTTTTTAAGCTTATATAAAACAACTACCTTAGCTTTTTAAAATAGTTTTAAGTAGTATTTAGCTTAGTAGTATATATTAAAAAGGGTAGCTAAAGCGTAAGCTAAAGGTTTACTATATACCTTTAGGAACCTAATTAAGAGCTTATTAAGCCTAGGCGCTTTTTAGTTTAATAGCTGTTTAAGGATATTATAGATTTTATTTATTATAAATTTATTCTTATTAAAGAATACTATAGACTTAAGGTAGGTACTAAGGTTATTTAAAAGGTTATCTATTCTTACTATAAATATTAGAAAAAACTAATTAAAAAAAGCTTTAGCTTTACCTTAATAGGTATATTATAGTATTTAAAATTTATTTATACCTTAGTATAAAAGTAGGACCTATTAAGTTTTTAATAGTAGTTTACTTTTTAGTTTAGCTTATTATTTAAGCTTTTAAAGGCTCCCTTTACTTACTATTACCTCTGCTACTACCCTCTACTAAAAGCTATATTACTTATTATATATAATATAGTTTTAGTATGCTACTACTTTAGTTATAGCTTTTTAATTTACTAAGGTATATTAATAGCACTATTATCTTTAAGCTTTATAAGTATTTTAAACTACCTCTTATATCCTAGGGTTCTACTATAGTTATATATAAGGACTAATATAAGGCCCTTTTAGTATTATAGTTATAGTAATAATATTAAGTTCTATTATAAGCTATTTAGTAAATATATTTATATAACTTATATATACTAAAAAGGAAAGAAAGTTATTAAAGTAAAGCTAGCGCACTACCTTAGTAAATATAAGGTTTTTATTTATATAATGCTATTTAAATTAGTATTTTATAGATAAAGAGTTAGTATTTTTAGTATTAATATAAATAAGCTATAGTATATAGTTAGAACTAATAAGGTTATATCCCTTTAAAAACTATAATACTATATTTATAAATACCTATATATAATTAATAATATTATCCCTTTTACCTTAAGTTTTTTATATTATTTCCTTTTAAAGTATAGTAAGTTTAAGCTATTACTACTTTATAATTATAAGTAGTATTTTACTTCTTAGTAATATATATTTATAGTAGTCTTATAGTAAATAGTATTAGTTAAAGTCTCTAATAAAAACGCTATAAGGCTATATAGGTTCCTTTAAAAGTATATAAAGAGAGGATATTTACTCTTATTTATAATTAAGGGAGTAAATTAAGTATATATTAGTGTTCTATAATATAATTATATATTAGTTAGTACCTATCTATATTATTTACAACTTAGGACTATATTAATAATAGATATATATAGCTATATAGTTACTTTAGGCTATTAGCTAATAAAGTCTAAAACTTAGGTTAAAGAGTAGTTTACTACTTTTACTAAGTTCTTAAAGTATAATTATATTAGTTTTAGGCTAAGCTTTAAAAGCTATATAAACTAAGTAGGTTTTCTTTTATATATTTTAGTATATAACTTATATAGTTATATTTATTAATTAAAAGGGGTGTTAGTTTTTATTAATAGTACCTTTGCTTTAAAAGCGCTATAGTTTTATAAAAAAGCCTTAATAGCTTCTTTTAAGTAAAGGGGGGGTAGTATAGTAATAAAGTGCCTATTAGCTATTATTAAGCAGCTACTTTATAAGTAGCTAATATATTTCTATAATAATACCTTATAAAAAAGCATAAAGCTAGCTAATCTTCTTTTACCCCTTATTACTTTAGTTTATCCCTTAGTATCTAGTTTAGCTAAGGTAGTAAAGGCGCTAAGCTAGTCTAAATATATAATATAGGCCTTAGCCTATTACTTATTAGTAGTTTTATAACTCTTTAACTATACTAAATAAGGACTTAAATAGTTTATATAGTATTTCTATACTACTTTTATAAGGGCTAAGCAGTTACTTTTATTATTATAATAGATAGCTATATAGTAGCTATAGTATAAAGCTAATATATAGTATACTATTATATAGCTATATTTAAAGTATTAGTAGTATTAATAAGGGTAAAGGGCTTTATTATAGGGTTTAGCTTTAAATATTTCTACTTTATATATAATTTTACTATAGTATAGTTTATTAGCTATATTAATATTATTAATACCTATAATTAAGGGTGCTTATATAAAGGTTCTATATAGTTTCTACGCTACTACCTTTATAATTATATATCTATTAGCACTAGCTAAGTTGCTTATAATAGTTTCCTTTATAGTATTTTAAGTATAATAAATAAAGAAGCCTTTAATAATAATATTAAATACTTAATAGTTTAGTATTACCTTTAGCTTAAATATAGTTTAAACTTAAGTAGTATCTTTTATATAAGCCTTAGCTATTTCTTTAAAGGTAACTACTATATTTTTACTATAAAGGTAGTATACTATTACTATAGCATTCTTTCTTATAGCCTTAATAATAATATTAATAATCTCTTTTAAGCTATAGCTTTTAACTATATTACTAATACCTTATCCTT
The DNA here is from genome assembly GCA_018360135.1 of Claviceps sorghi. Taxonomy (NCBI): domain Eukaryota; kingdom Fungi; phylum Ascomycota; class Sordariomycetes; order Hypocreales; family Clavicipitaceae; genus Claviceps; species Claviceps sorghi. The sequence goes on along the minus strand of SRPV01000003.1, from coordinate 5,755 downwards.
TTATAATAGTTTTATAGTAAATATATAAAGGGACTGCTATAAAAGTAAAGGGTTAAGCTATTATAATAGAAAGGTAAGTAAATAAGCTACTAGCTATAACTCTTACCTATAATATTTTTATTATAATTTTAAGTTAAAGTGCCTTTTTAACTACCTTTTTAACTATTACCTTAAGGGTAGAGGTTATTACTAAGTCTTTTAGTACTAAGTAAAAGTAAGTTATAGCCTTTTATTAAGCCTATATAGTCTCTATATTAATAATATATAAAATAACGTTTTAAAGCCCTTTTAGTAAAAAAGATAGTACTAACTTAGCAATTTTATTATATTTTAGTTATAAGTATACTAATACTTAGTCTTATATTATATTAAGTATAGAATTAACTTAGTTACTAAACGTAATTCTACCTAAATTAATAAGGGGGTTATAGTAACTCTAAGAAAGGCTATAATTCTTACTATTTATAATAATATTTATTATATTACTTACTGCTTCTACGCTTTAAGCCTAATATACTATTAAAAAGGGGGGTAAATAGGTAAGGTAAATCTTTTTATTAACTTTTTAAGCGGATTAGAGTTAATTCTATAGCGCTATTATAGTGCGGGCGAATTCGCAAAAGTTAATAGCTATTATATATACTCTTAAAACCCTTAACTTCTACTATTAGGTTAAACTATAACTAACTTTATAATTAGTAGAAATATTATAACTATAATAGTATAAGTTACCTTTATTATAATTATAATTAATTAATAAAAATCCCCTTAAGCTATTTAAAAAACGCTAATTAGTAAAAATAGCTACTCTTACTTTTATTAAGTTTTAATTTCTTATTAAGTAATAATTCTATACCTTTATTATAACTTAGGGCTAAATTATTATTTATACCTTTATAAATCTTAATACCTACTCTAATATAAATATTATTAATATAGAATTAATAAGGTAATAAGGATTTTATAAAAGCAATATTAAACCCTTTAAAATTTAAGTAATTAATATGCTAACTATACCTAAATATAGCGTTTATTAAGTGCTTATAAGCATTATTAACTTATAAGGGTGCTAAAGGGATTTAACCTTATTATATATTACTATTAATAAAGACCTAAGAATATAAAGAAGTCCCTTACTTATTAAGATAAATATCTTATTTAAAAAATATATATTGTATTGTATTGTTGTATACGCTAGCCGACCTTAGCAATTTATGCTTAGCTGTATTTAGAACCTCTGCTTTCTTATTTCCTAATTAGCTAAGAAACCTTATTAAGTTACTAATCTAGTAATAGCTTACTAATTAGTAGTTGCCTAATAGGATAAAAACCTAGCTAATTTTTATATATAGTTTAACTGCTTATAGACCTATTCTTAACTATAGCTAACTAATACACATTGTATTTACCCTATATCTTCCTTATATAATCCCTTTTATGCCCTGCTTAACAACCTTCTAATTAATTAACCCTAACCCTAGCATATTACAGCTGCAACTAGCTATATAACCTAATAGCTAGGGGGTAGTTTGCCTATTTATAGCATAGTAGTAGCTAATCTGCGTTGCTTAGTAAGCAAGGATAATAGGGGGCCTAACCCCACTTTTTCTACTTACTAAGCACTAATTAGCTAATATAGCCCCTATTATATTAGCTAATTAGAGTCTAGACTTTATTAAGCCTATATTTAAGCTAAACCTTCCTAAAGCTACTTAAATATAGGAAAAATCCGTGCCCTATATAGGAATTAAACCTATAACCTCCTTACTTTTCTTGCTTATGTAAGAAAAGTGTTTAGGTTTTCCACGACGCTCAACCACTGCGCCACAGGGTTAAAAAATATATATATTTATTAATATAAACCTAATAATAGTAGTTTAAGATTATATATACTAACCTTTTACTTATATTTTCTTACTATTTCTTTAAGAAGCACTATAATAAAGCTATTATATATACTATTTAGAGTAATTAAAATAATAGATTTATAAAACTAAGAAATAAGGTATAGGTATATAATAACTAAACCCTAAGTAATATACCCTTAAAACTCTATATATTTCTAAATATTTTTAGCTTAAAAAAGATTAGTATATTACTATTTAAGAAAGATACTAACTATATAATTAACTTATAACTTAGCGCTACCCCTTTTTATAGCCTTATTTACCCTTTATTTTAATATAAGCTTATAATCTTAAGGGAATACCTTAAAGAAAACCTAGTAAATAGCTATATATAACTATTAAAAAGCTTAGCTAAGGCACTTATTCTATTTATTTTAAAGAAGGATAGCACCCTATAGCTATATATAAACTACTAAAGTATTAATAAAATTATACAATATTATATATAAACTTTTGCAAATTCGCCTACACTGCAATAGCGCTATAGAATTAACTTTAATCCGCTTAAAAAGTTAATAAAAAGATTTACCTTACTTATTTACCCCCCTTTTTAATAGTATATTAAGCTTAAAGTATAAAAGTAGTAGGTAATATAATAAATATTATTATAAATAGTAGAAATTATAGCCTTTCTTAAAGTTACTATAACTTTTTTACTAATTTAAATAGAATTATATTTAATAACTAAGTTAATTCTATATTTAATATAATATAAAACTAAATATTAGTATACTTATAATTAAAATATAATAAAATTATTAAGTTAATATTATTTTTTTTATTAAAAGGGCTTTAAAATATTATTCTATATATTATTAATATAAAAACTATATAAGCTTAATAAAAGGCTATAACTTACTTTTATTTAATATTAAGAGATTTAATAATAACCTTTACCCTTAAAATAATAATTAAAAAAGTAGTTAAAAAAATACTTTAACTTAAAACTATAATAAAAATATTATAAGTAAGAGTTATAGCTAATAGCTTACCTACCTACCCTTTTATTATAATAGCTTAACCCTTTACTTTTATAGTAATTCTTTTATATATTTACTATAAAACTATTATAAAAGAATAAGGTATTAATAATATAGCTAAAAGCTATAGCTTAAAAGAGATTATTAATACTATTAATAAAGCTATAAAAAAGAATATTATAATAATAGTATATTACTTTTATAATAGAGATATAATAGTTACTTTTAAGAAAATAGCTAAAGCTTATATAAAAAATACTACTTAAGTTTAAATTATATTTAAGCTAAAGGTAATACTAAACTATTAAGTATTTAATATTATTATTAAAAGCTTCTTTATTTATTATACTTAAAATATTATAAAAAAAACTATTATAAGTAATTTAGCTAATACTAATAAATATATAATTATAAGGGTAGTAATATAAAAACTATATAAGACTTTTATATAAATGCCTTTAATTATAAGTATTAATAATATTAATATAGCTAATAAACTATATTATAATAGAATTATATATAAAGTAGAAATATTTAAAGCTAAACCTTATAATAAAGCCCTTTACTTTTATTAATACTACTAATACTTTAAATATAGCTATATAGTAGTATACTATATATTAGCCTTATATTATAGCTATTATATAGCTATTTATTATAATAATAAAAGTAACTACTTAGCTTTTATAAAAGTAGTATAAAAATATTATATAAACTACTTAGATTTTTACTTAGTATAGTTAAAGAGTTATAAAACTATTAATAAGTAATAGGCTAAAGCCTATATTATATACCTAAATTAGTTTAATACTTTTATTACCTTAGCTAAACTAAAAACTAAAGAATAAACTAAAGTAATAAAAGGTAAAAGAAAATTAGCTAACTTTATACTTTTTTATAAAGTATTATTATAAAAATATATTAGCTATTTATAAAGTAACTATTTAATAATAGCTAATAAAGACTTTATTACTATACTATCTCTCTTTTACTTAAAAAAAGCTATTAAGGCTTTTTTATAAAACTATAATATTTTTATAGTAAAGGTACTATTTATAAAAATTAACACTTTTTTTAATTAATAAATATAACTATATAAGTTATATATTAAAATATATAAAAAAAAACCTACTTAGTTTATAAAGCCTTTAAAGCTTAGCTTAAAACTAATATAGTTATACTTTAAGAACTTAATAAAAGTAATAAACTATCCCTTAACTTAAGTCTTAAACTTTATTAATTAGTAGCTTAAAGTAATTATATAGCTATATATATTTACTACTACTATAGTTCTAAGTTATAAATAATATAAATAAGCATTAATTAGTATATAATTATACTATAAAATATTAATATATACTTAATTTACTTCTTTAACTATAAATAAAACTAAATATCCCCTTTTTATATACTTTTAAAGGAGCTTATATAGCTTTATAGTATTTTTATTAAGGACTTTAATTAATACTATTTATTATAAAACTACTATAAATATATATTACTAAAAAGTAAAATACTACTTATAGTTATAAAGTAATAATAGCTTAAATTTACTATATCTTAAAGAGAAATAATATAAAAAACTTAAGGTAAAAGGGATAGTATTATTAATTATATATAGGTATTTATAAATATAGTATTATAGTTTTTAAAAGGGTATAACTTTATTAGTTCTAACTATATACTATAGCTTATTTATATTAATATTAAAGATACTAACCTTTTATTTATAAAATACTAATTTAAATAATATTATATAAATAAAAACTTTATATTTACTAAGGTAGTATATTAGCTTTACCTTAATAACTTTCTTTTCTTTTTAGTATATATAAGCTATATAAATATATTTATAAAATAGCTTATAGTAAAACTTAATATTATTATTATAATTATAATATTAAAAGAGCTCTATATTAGTCCTTATATATAACTATAGTAAAACCTTAAAATAAAAGAGATAGTTTAAAATACTTATAAAGCTTAAAAATAATAGCATTACTAATATACCTTAGTAAATTAAAAAGCTATATTTAAAGTAGTAGTATACTAAAACTATATTATATATAATAAGTAATATAGCTCTTAATAAAGGATAGTAGTAAAAGTAATAGTAAGTAAAGGAAGCCTTTAAAAGCTTAAAAAATAAGCTAAATTATAAAGTAAACTTCTATTAAAAACTTAATAGGTTCTACTTTTATATTAAAATATAAATAAATCTTAAATACTATAATATATTTATTAAAGTAAAGCTAAAGCTTTTTTTAATTAGTTCTTTCTAATATTTATAGTAAAAATAAATAACCTTTTAAATAACCTTAATATTTACCTTAATTCTATAGTATTTCCTAATAAGAATAAATTTATAATAAATAAGATTTATAATATTCTTAAATAGCTTTTAAACTAAAAAGCACTTAAACTTAATAAGCTTTTAGTAAGGTTTTTAAAGGTATATAATAAACCTTTAGCCTATACTTTAGCTACCCTTCTTAATATATACTATTAAGCTAAATACTACTTAAAACTATTTTAAAAAGCTAAGGTAGTTATTTTATATAAGCTTAAAAAAACCCCTTTAAAAATATAATATATAAAAGCTTAATAACTTATTTCTCTCTTAAATATAATAAGTAAAATCCTTAAAGTAGTAGTAGTAGTATAAATTACTTATATATTTAAATAAAAAGGCACTCTTTTTAATCTTTAAATAAATAATAAAGTAAATTACTTTACTAAGGTAGCCCTTAGTATTTTAATAAAAGCTATAAAAATAGTATAGTACTATAGTAGAATTATATTACTCTTTTAACTAAATATCTTTATAGCCTTTAATATAGTTTACTATAAATAACTAATATATATAAT